>VZSV01000050.1:619788-655145 GCA_013398735.1 Nothocercus julius | reverse complement strand
AAAAAAAAAAAAAAAAGTTACTTTAAACTGGTTATTTTCTGTTTCACCATAACAGTTAAAAACAATCTTTGCAGTTGCCATTTCCAGTGCTATTTATATTTTACTTTGTCTGGCTTCTATTCTTCATTGGATTTAAAGATTATAAATAATACACTTCCTTGTATATTTAAGCCCTAAGTGCATTAGTTGCAGTAGAAGGGAAGTCATAAAACAAGTTTACCCTATAATTTTATCGGTTGCAGCTTCGCTGCTTTCAGTGGAGTTGCTTGTGATTAATTCTAGTGCAAAAGAAACTTTAGACCTTGTAACTTTAATGAAGTTTTGCTTGATAATAAAATGAGGGATCTGCCTTCTGTTATGTTTCTGACTTGGCACAGTTTATGTTTTGTTACCCGGGGTGTGTAGAGCCCTTGTGCATCATTAATAGGAGACCTTTCTGATTCAATAGTCTAGAGTGAAGAGCCCTAAGGAAGCTTAGCTCTGTGTGCATAAAGACAGCTGTTCTGCTTCAGATTATTGTAGGTCTCACAGAATAGTGCTTTAAAAATTAACACATATGGTGATATGATTTTTGTCAGCACTGCCACTGATGATGGAGGTGTTTAATCAACCATCAGGTTAAAAAAGCACCACCAGCAAACTTTGTCAGGCTGGCAGATGGAGTGGGAGGAAAAGGGGTAACTGCTGAAGAGACCTTTTGTATTGATGCTTCTTATCCAGTCATAAAAAGCCTTTTGTTGTATTAGGTCAAACATCTCTAGCTGAATTTTGCTTGTTCTTGAAATTAACAAACTTGTTGGAAAAGAAGTAAAGATATTTCCCTATTATCAGTTAGTTCACAGGGGAAAAAGACAGGATTGGGATATTTAATTTACTATCAGCTACCATTTATTTTTCTAAAGGGAAAATGATTTTTCTGAAGAGAAGAAAACAGCTTATCAGATGTTTTAATGAAGGAGGAAGAAAGAAAAGATTATTAGAAGTCACAGTAAGATGTGTTCTTATAAGCTGGAGAAAATGCAGTACAGGATGATCAGAAATGATCTTCCAGTACAAGTCAGTCTTTAGAAAGCAAATTTAACCAAATTAGTGGAATTAAAGTCAAGTAAAACCAAAGACAAATTGATCTCTGCCTGTTCTTCTGGCTTCTCCTCTGTAATCCCTTTCTAAGCTTAGGCCAATTGAACTATAACTAATGCAAACACAAGCCTCCAGACTAAATTTTAAAAATCCTGGACCACTTATGTATAGGTATTGATTTGTTTTATTTACTTATTTATAGCTACAACTCTGAGTTAAAGTCTTAGTGAGTTATGAGTATCCATTTGCTCCTGCTGTTTTATGGTAGTATAACCAAGTTTCCTGCTTACTGGTGTAAGCATTTTAGCCCGGGAGTTCCCCCATGAGAAGGGCTGTTTATGTAGAAGGTCATGAACACATGAGAGCGAAGGTTTATTACACAGGGTAAGTGTTTGTTACCATCAGTATTAACAGCATCTCTTTCAATTTTAAAGAGCAGTTAAAGCATTGAGACTGGGAACCCTGAGAAGTTCAGTTCTGTGCATAGAGAGCACTTAGGACTGTTTCATTCAGCAGCACTTGCCAAGCAGGCACCAAACCGCTGTATTCATTTTAGTGCTACCTCTTAGCAAGGACAGAGTTTGCTCTTTAAAGAGCGGAGATGAAACATGGCAAGCAAAAATAACTTTTAAGAAGACAATTCTGTGTAATGCAGAAGAAATTAGTTAAAACATTTTTTGCTGTGCCCTAAACATGACTAGAAAGTACCACAGGGGATGCAAAAGATAATTGAAATAGTTAAGAAATACAGACTGCTTTAACGTGCTTCCCACAAATGGGAAAGCCCCATTCCTCTATTCCGTGATGCAAAACTTAGGGTAACTTAAAATTCTGAGTATGAATCAGTAGATTAGTATAAAAAGAACGGTGACACATTCTTACACACATTCTTCTGATCATTGTAATTATCTCCAAATCCACTGCTCAGAACAGACTAGTCCCGAGCATAGTGCGTTGTGCCGGGCTCCCCACAGGCCGCCAGGCTCCTCAGGGAGCTGACGCCGCTTTCCCGAGGCTTGGCGTGTGTTGTGGCTGGAGGGACCCAAGGAATCCTCAGAGGCAGGAGCTGAGCTTTGGAGGCACAGCTGGCACCTCTGCCGTCCTCTTGTTTGTTCCGTATGTGATCAGCCCTCCGTGGACGGAGCAGTTTCTGACTGAAGTGTAGGATTTCCTCAAGCCTTATTTGGTAACGCTGCTTCTGCTCATCTCTTGGAAGTGCCTACTGGAAATAGAAATTCCTGTAGAAAGTCAGGATTGCAGGGAAGAGTGTTTGTCCAAAGTCATCTAAGGACTCCCTGTTCTCTGTTTCATATCCCTCTGTGCTGCTTTTCTTGGGCAGCACTAGGAGAGTCACTGGAAAGCTGCAAAGTAAGATGTAAACTTGTGGTGATAGCCCACAGGTCTCATGAGGTAACGCAGTGCGGGGACGGGGCCAGGGCAGCGAGGTTACCCTGCTGACCACCCGCCGGGCTGCCTGTCCTCCATAGCACAGGCCAGGAGCTCCTGCTTGTGGCAGTAGGGTCAGCATTGCCGTGGTCTCATGGACGTACAACAGCTGGTAGCCACCCCAGGTGCACCTGCTGTAGCTGACTTACCAGCTGTAACGAGCACTCGGTGTGCTGGGCAGGGCTGCTAGGTGGGGGCCATTTGCCGGTGGCTCCCTCTGGCCCAGATCAGCTACAGGTGGCAAACGGGCGCTGCAGGAGGGTGCACAGGAGCTCTGCTTTGAAGGCCTTGCTGCAGAGGCAATCTAATCTGCCTGTGGCAGTTCTGGCACTCGCTGAGCTTTCCCTGGTTTCCACCTGGGCTGTTGGGAAATTAACAGGTGTGGGGGATTATACACTTAAAATTGGTGCCAAACCACAGGGTCTTGCATGCCCTCAGTATTGGTCTGAGGGAGTGCTCAGTTGCATTGGTCCCTCTAGGGAGGAGGTAACCAGGAGGACATCATAGCATCAGCAGGTTGGTAGTTATTTAATAAAAAATTCACCTAGCTGATTCTCAATAAACTAATAGAGCCCTTGCTGTCCAGTATCATAAAGATGTAATAGTAGATTCTAGTCTTCATTTCTTTTTTACTTTGTGTACCTCTAGGCAGTCAGATGTTCAGCAGTTTCATGGCCTATAATTTCCTTGTGAGTTTTCATACGTTGCTGGGAAAAGAGGTTTTTGGGGTCCTCAATTATCATTTAGGTGCTGGTGAATTATGCAAATGTAAGATAAGAAGGGTTGTGGTTTTATATAACGTGGATTTGAACTCTTTGATGCGGTTGTATTATATTCCTCATAGTTTTTATCATGTAAAATAAAGCTAGGGAGATTCCAGAGAATGCTTGGAAATGGTCGTCTGACAATGTCTTTTATTGAGTAAGTGACCAATGATTTAAAGTAGCGCAAGCTGTTTTGGTTTCCTTCTGTCCTAAATAGCCTGCATGGGGCACTTGTACCCGTCTTGTTATGTTTCTGGCATGAATTCTGGAAACCAGTTGGTGCACCAACATGGCCATGGTTTCTGGGTAGTCTAGCACAAGTATTTGTGGGTGACACACACACAGATACGATGAAGAGAGGATCGCTGTGGATGTGAAGCACGTGGATTTCTCTGCCCTATGTCTTGTGATGTTGAACCCTGTTTTCTGGGTGAAGCTTATTGCCTCAGCTGTAGAGCTGGCTCAGGTTTCCTTCATATTTTGGAGGGGTGAGGGGAAGAATGTTGGAAACCCCTACTTTTTGAAAGGGTCTTTCTGGTTATACTATGGAAAAATCAGAACCTACAAAAGGGGAAGCCCCTGCCACACATGTTCTGGAACTGATGACACAGGTGAGCCTGTTCTTCCAATTACTAAACTTAAAGTTGCTGTACTTTTTAATTCAGTTTGAAACTTTAGCCACTGTAGAAAATGAAATTTGTTTTCAGGTTAGAATATTCAAGTGTATTAGTACATGGAAATGTAGTCAAAGCACTGAGTAGTATCAACTGTATGCTGTGGTATTTTATGTGTCATTTATAGACACTTTTTTCCTGGTGTTGCTATACCTGGATAAATTCACTATAGTTCTTCAAATCTTCTTTTTAGAAGCATGGAGAAAGACTTCTAGCCGAATGAAAAGTAGACTTTGTCTTTGTCATAAGTAAAGCTCAGTATTTCTGTATATCGGATGTACATTTCATTTTTCCCAACCCAAATTCTTGCACTTCTGCAGAGCTGCAGAATATACATGTATATATGACCTCATGCAAAACAAGAAGAAAACATAAAGTCAGTAGAGCAATTGGAATCAAACAAGAACTGACATTATAGATATTTTATAAATGTTAAATGGAAATAACTTTTAAAGGAAATGAGAGTAACTTCATCAAATGGGGACTCTAAAGGCAAAGTCATCTCACACGCTGCTAGACCAGTGCAGAAAAGATACATAAGAAGAAAGCTGATGCAGTGGGATCAGACATGTGGAATGCTAAGCACTTTTTCCAGGAAGTTGGCTGCCCTAAACTTAATGAGCTGTGTTGATATGTACGTATAATATTCACATACACTGCCTAGGTGAAGGACACTCATTTCCATTCAGATGCTTAACACTTTGCAGGTTTTTCATTAGTTTTGTCACTGAAAATGACAAGTTTTAAGTCCAAAAGACAAATGTATGTATATAAACATTGTAGTTGCTCATTTGTTTGACTCCTCTTTTTCTGAACCTCATTTGTTTTCGGATTCAGATCACCAGATTTGCTTTCAGTTGTTTTCATGCATTATTCCCATGAAAATTGCTCATTTGTCTAAATATATTCTGTGCTTTCAATCACATTTAGATAAGTGAATGTCTGGTGTATACTTATTGCTTAGTTAAAGGTTCTTTCATGTATAAAATTGGTTGCTCAATCCCTTTATTTTATCAGTGAGCCTTATAGAAAGATGATCTGGAAGATGATGCTTCTTTAGAAAAATAAGAATGTTATTTAAAATGCATGACTTAATAATAAACTCGTAGGAAAAAAAGGGAGATTTTTCTAACTATATTGCAGCCTGTATGATATAACAATGTAGTATAACATAGTTCAATTATGTTTGATTAGAGTTAAGTCAGAGATTCAGTGAATGAAGGGCCTAATCCTGCAGTTCTAGTTTTAGCACAAATCTCATCAAGAGCAAGACTGAATAAAGATTTAGTTTGGCTTGGTTGTGGATTGGGTTATTTTCAATTTTTGATTGTTTTCCAAAACAAATAGATGTTTCACTGTGGTAATTTTATGTTGTTGTGGTTTTTTTTTTTTTGTTTGTTTGTTTTTTGTTTTTATTTTTTTTAATATTATATAACAAAGTTAATATAACAAAAGTGTATTTATGTTGTTGTACAAGTTAATTGGTTTTACCTGTCGTCATACTTGACAAATTACTGAAAACAAACATCTCAAGCTAATGGTTCAGCCTCATCTTTTACAAGTATTTACAGAATAATGTGTTAATAGGACAGTGTCAACTTTATACTTGACAGTGCACCTCTAAAATGAGTATGAGTTTGTTATATTTTTGATTTTTGTCTCTCCAGATTCTTGAATGATTCAAAGTGTTTTATGCTCATTCTAAAAAAAAAAAAAATAGTTCAGTCTCTTCAGAGATTGCTTTAGTTAGTTAGCTGTCGCTTGTGCTCAGGTTTCCTCCCTATAAAGTTTTGTCCATATCTGTTGTAGTGGTTACTGCTTGGTCTGTTTCTTGTTTCTGAATAATATAATTTATCATATGTGATTTTTATAGAGAAGAGTGGCTAGAGCATTTATTTTTCAATTTAGTATTTAGTTGTCTTAATGTTATGCTTTGAGTCTGAATAGTATACTGTCTTTTGGATTACTTTTTTGTTTGCTATTGAAGCTGATAGAACATAAATTAATAAATAGGTCTTTTTCCAGTTACAGTTTTTCTACTCCTGCCAGGTCTCAAGGCCCCTGGAGCATGGCTTCTTGTAAAGTCAATCAAAACAACCTTAAATGAAATTTCTCCTTCCCATGCTGTTTAGCTTAATTCAGCTTAACAAAGCTGCCAAACATATTTTACTCTTTTATTACTTGTCTCTGACACTGCTTTAGCTAATATGATCTCGATTAGAAATTTAAGTATTGTATATTCAAAGCAAACTTGCCTTACATTTTTTGGGTTTGATTTTGAGTTACCCTGAGTAGAGTAACTACTAACTGTAGCATATGGTAGGCCAGATCTGTTATCCAAGGGTCACCTTGTATCCTTCTGTTCTAATGACACCCTTTAGTCCTTTAGTGTCATCAGGTTTTTGCAGAAATAAAACTGTCACATAGATTTTTATTGCTGGGAACCCTTTCAGACAGATGGTTCAATTTGCATTACATTGTTTAACTGTTTGCTAGCTTGTTTTAGGATTATTCTTTTTTTGTTAATAGTACTGCTTCAAATAGCACTAATTGGATAAAGATATAAAATTATTTTTTTCAGTGTCTTAAATTCATAACTCTCTTTCCTAAAGTAGCTGTTCAGTTTTCACAATGTTCAGTGATTTTTGTTTAGGGACTTCAGACCCAAATATCCTAATGCCCAGTTGTTCTGCACTCAAGTAATTTTGCTATTTAAAAAAAAAAAGAATAGATCCTAATGCAGTTTTTATGGACTTCTTTTTTTCTTGTTTTCTGCTTGAAACTATCTCAAAGAAGGCAATTGCAGGAGATCCTTATTAATCAGCTGTATTACTGATAGGAGTAGACTAAAGAAATCTACTGAAAATTAAAGAAGTTATAGTCCTGTGGTCAGATTTGCAAACTGGTCCTGTGAACACAAGGATAAATTCAGAGGAGTTAGCCATTATATAACTAGGGTGTGATTCAAGCAATCTGACACCCCAGGTGCATCAAAATAGTGAGTATTGTGTAAGATCGGAACTTGTGGCTCTATTCTATGATTTGAGTGATGAAGGCCAGGGGATCTTAGTAAATCCACAGGCACTTTTCTAGAAGTCACTGCTAAGAATTCATGTTATTAACAGCTGCTGTTCCAGCTTGCCAGCTTGTAGCTCTTCTGATGCTTATGTTCTTGATCACTTTCCGGAAACAGTTTAACTGGTGTTTGGTTTTTTTTTTTTTTTTTTTTTTGGGGGGGGGGTAGGGGGGAGGAGGCGAGAGCTGTTAATGAAATACAAGATTCTGATATAATTATGTAGTTCTAGAATCCTAGGGGAAAAAAATAAGCTTTGCACCTTACTTTTTCATTCTATACAATCCCAAAGATGCTTGGATATTGTTAAAGACTGTCAATAAGTGAGAAAAGACAAAAGAAGTTGAGACTGCAGTGTCATTGCTCCAGCAGCTGAAATACTGACACTTGGTTTGATGAATCCAGTCTGCTGTTTTCGCTGTGCTTCCTTGATTGAACATCACATTTTACAGGGTGATATTTCTCCAAAGAAGAATTTACAATCAATAAATAATTTCAGTCAAGATAAGGCTTATCCTCTAGAATAACTCCTTCTCCTTGGCAGTTCTGAAATTCTCATTAAAAGTGCCTCAGTCATTACAATTTGAATGGGTCTGACATCTGGAAATGTCATTATACAGAACCAAAATAGTAAAAACAATTATGTTTGTTTTTTGGTAATGTTTTAATCAGTCAGTGAAGATTTTTCCATTAGAGTTTGTCAGATTTTATTGTATGAAAGTACTGCCAGTATAATATATGTGGTAAGGTTTCTCAAAAAATAGTATGTTTTGTATCTGTTCTGTCCCTGATTTCTGAATGCCTTGACTATAAAAGCTAAACTTGAAGGCAAATGTTTGTTAGTATTATCACCATTAATGTTCCTTAGCGCCCAGAAGTGCAGACAAATAGTTTGCATCCCCAAATGTTTGCAGGCTTATGGCCTCTCTCTGATTTAGCAGCTTTGTTATCAGCTGCTAAACAGGCCTCCTTGCTCAAGGTGACTACCCTGTAAGGAGAAGTATATGTAAATGTGTGAGCTGAGCTCCTTAGTCTCCACAGTTCATACCCGGGTGTTTGAGTTTTTACTGATGCTGTTAAATCCAGCAGGACTTGTCAGCTAGTGCTACTGTGTACATCCTATTGCAACTTTTGCATCCTATTACACTGCAATGATGCAGTAAGGTAGGGAGAGGGAAGACATAAACAAGACAGTAGAACTGGTATATAGTGCAGGTCAACCAGCCATTCATTTGTCTTACGTACGTTTTGTATCATTCAGCAACCTTAATGCTGGCAGAAGTAGTATTTTATTTCTGTCTCTTTCCTTATCACTTTTCCCTAATGTCACTGAAATGAAATTCTTGACTGCTTTTCCACTCAAGGTTATAGAAAAGGTTCCAGTTTGTGTTTTGATAAATGTAATTTTTATTTGGTTCTTGTGGAGTTTTTTTTTTTTTTTTTCCTCCCTCCTCCCTCCCCTCTGCTTTCTCTCCTGTACCTGCGCTACCTATAGCCTCTGCTCCAGGGGTGCAATGCCCTTCACCAAAGGGCATCCAGATCTCTGATATTCCAGCCTTACTGCCATCTGGTAATAGGTGGTTGCAGCTGTGTCTAATGGGACTAAGGCTGTCTGAATTGTTCCAGTATCCCTGTGTCTCTGTTATCCTATGTAGGGGCCTCAACAAGAAATACGAGCAGGGAACTTTCAAAGTCTATTTGTAAAGGAGGTGCAGCGGTAGCAGGAATGAGTTGTACTTTAAAATACAAGTTCTGGGTGGCTAGTTTCTCTGTGGTGCTAGTTTGCCGCTCTGTACAGCACGCACTAAAGAACACAGGATTTGTCCTACCTCTGTCAAGTCTATTTCTTACATAGGCCACTGTACTGGATATATCCAATTCAGAGAGGTTCACAAGGCTCTGTCCTATGTGCTATTGTCCTATTTTGCTGTGGGTCAAACAACAGCCTGACTGTGTGTTAATCCTGAGGTAAAATTATTATCCTAGGATAATCTGGCTGGTCACAGCTGGCCAACTTGTTCTGGTCATGGTGGTTAATGAGACAATGGAGACTTTATGGAAAAATTAGTTTATAGTCTGTTCAGCCCTAAAGAGAAAGTGTCTCTTGTCCTGCACAATGCAAGGTTACTTACTGTGTGGTACTGCCAAGAGACAGATATCTCTAAATTTAAAGT
Source organism: Nothocercus julius (assembly GCA_013398735.1). Classification (NCBI taxonomy): domain Eukaryota; kingdom Metazoa; phylum Chordata; class Aves; order Tinamiformes; family Tinamidae; genus Nothocercus; species Nothocercus julius. The sequence continues at coordinate 645,934 of VZSV01000050.1, read as the reverse complement.
TGCTGTTGGTGCTGAGAATCCGTTTACATACTGGGGTACTTTCTAGCATTTAGTGCTCTCCCCTCATTTTAAGTGCCCTGCATCTGGACCCCAAACATGAAGTGCTGCATAATCTCAGTAACCCTAAAACTGAACCTGCTACTACTTTGAGTAATTAAGTCCACAGATTTGGCTGATTTTATGGAGAAATGTATCAGAATAAAGAGGAAACTTCTACATACTCATGGTATTTTCTCATATTTTCCCATTTTGAAACTTTATTGTCCACAGATTATGATTAGTCACTCTACAGTAAATTTCCATCATTGTAATTTACTCCTGTTACTAAAATGTAAGTGAGGCAGACTCTCCTGAGTAACTGACAGATAGTAAGTTGCAGTTGGGCTATATTATCCATATAGTTATCTAAACAAATTTTTGGATAGGCACAAATATGACTTCCTCTTTTTGTCATATACTTTTTTTTAAGCAATGTATTTCTTGACTGTATGTATTAAAATGGACAAATACTAGCTCACTCTCAGTCTACCCAACTGCTACCCTTTTACAATTAAATACTTCTTTGGAGATTCATCTTATCTCTAAGGCTCATAAGAGGTAAATCAACAACAATATGGCTTGTCAAAACTCCTTGTCCTTTTGATGGCTCTCTGTGTACGCTATTTTGGGCTGAACAAAGTCAGTGTGGGGTCTGTGTCTTTTCAGTAATGCAAAGCACTTTACCAATATTTCAGTAAAACAATTCTAAATAATTCAAACGTCAAGAAGCAGATGAAGAAATAATGTCTAATTTAACCATTGGTGAGACCTACTGTGTGATAATTGTACTGAATTTTACTTTGTGGACTGTTCTAGTAGAAAAGCCTCCGAAGTTTGGTCCTGTGTGGTGCAAAATGGTTCAGTTCCTCTTGAAGTTAATAGGGAAAGCTTCAGAAGCACTTGGACACCTCACAGGACCAAGCAGGTCTTGGCCCTGGATGCCATTATTAAAAAACATTCATCATGGGGGTTCTGGGTCTCCTAAAGAAGTTGTTAGGCACAAATAATTCAAGGACATCTCACTGCTTTGTCGAAGAGCACATACTGGTAATCCGCCTTTGTGGAAGCAAAGGCTGTTTAATGCACTCTGGAGGCACAAATGGGTCCAAGGAAGAACAGCTCTTAATGAAATTACAGAATTAAAACAAGGCAATCAATTTTTGTAATTAAAAAATACCCAAACCTTGGTATTTTTTGGCAGTAGAATGCTGTAATTGCTATAAGAATAACACAGCTGGTATTAATTCTGTTCAAAGAATATAAGAAATGCAAAAAGCAACATAATAGCCAAATGTGTATTTTAATCTCTATGCTGAGTGAGTGTTGAGTGCTTCTAAGGCACATCACTGGAGGTGACTAAACTAGTCTGTTTCTGTAGTATTTGCAATGCAGAAATAAAACTGAGAATAAATTTTTTAGGGAGTGTAGATGTTGTCTCAGTTGCGTGTGGCTTAATGAATTCTCTTCCTCTTCACAGTCAAATCTTATTATATGTCAAGGATGGTAAGGATTATTCTTTCTTCACCTAAGTCAAGGATACACAGATACTACTTTACAACCAATATTGTTTAGATTTTGAAAGGCTTCCTTATTTTTATACAATAGCTCCATTCCCTCACATTAAAGGAGTCAGAACTGGCTGTAACCACTAGATTCAGTGGAAACACTAACATAACCTTGGAAGAATGGAGCTGTTCATGGTTAATAGCAGTAATTTCTTGGCTAAGGTAACCGGTACAGCTAGTAAAGGTGATTCCAATGTAAGATAAAGATGCTATTAGCAACAGCTTTTGTAGACTTTGCAACTTCCTTTGAATCATTTTGTGATCTGTAATCTGAGTTATGCTATTCCAGAGCAGAATGATTTCAGCCCAGTGAACCGTTTGGGTCAAGGCCCTCACTAAGGATGGAAGGAAGCCTTGGTGCAGTCAAAGCTGTCAGGTGCAGACAGATGTCTTCCTAGTTATAGATTTAGTTATTGACTGAGTTTCTAGAAAGTGCAGCTTGTACTTGGTGTTTCAGAGATTCATTTGGGGAATATAGAGAAAAAGCAAGCCTTCTAATAAATAATTCTTGCTTAAATGACCATTTAAATAAACTGTTTTTAGTTCCCTTTAGTTTTTGTCAATCTGCATTGAAAAACATTTTCTGCTAAAATTTATAGTTTGTTCTTAGCTGTTTGTTTGCTTCAAATATTATCATGTTAATAAAATTTTGTTTTTCTTCTATATAATCAAAAGTGCTATAAACTCTACTTACTGGTAATCGGAGAAGTTGAACAAGAAGGTATTTAAGGTGTCTTTTAAACTATTTATACTTCACTAGAATATTAGAGCCCTTGCCAGGCTGTAGTAGGTTTACTGAATTTAAAGTATAACAGGCAGAGAATTGGGACCAAAATAGTCTTTTGCTTTTTGACGTTGAAATCATGACCCTCTATAAAACACAGTGGTGAAGTGGCAACCTGGCTGTGTGTGTGTATGTGTGTAATCAAATAACTAGCACTATGCATCAATCTTTACTTCTGTGCAAGTGTTCTATAAAGTGAGCGCATTTTTTTTTTTAAAGGTGATCAAATTTCACTATAGGTGAAAGTATCTTTCTCCATGTATATATTGTACACTACTAATTGTATCAGTGAATACTGTGTTTTCTGTACTGTTGTCCTCTCTCACAGCAGAATTTTGAAATTCCTTCAATTGTGGAAGTACCTGGGCTTTCACTGGGACATGAAGCACCTTTTGTAGTGCGAGAACATAAAATATATGTAATTTGCTCAAAACTAGGATTAAAACCTGAAGTGAGGACTGTCAAAATAAAGCCTAAATCAGTCAGTTTTTCAATACCTTGGTATTAGTACTACTTCAGAGGCTTCGGTATCTGAGTGACCTTTGGGGATAGAAGTGCACCAAATGCTTTATGCTTAACACTGATTTCACAGGGGACAGAAAATTTTCAACACACAATTTGAATAACTTAGTGAAGAAAAAGTTTTGTTTTTTAAGAGGTGCAAACTTATATTTCTTAAATATATTTGTATTTTACTTTCATAAATATGGGTGACCTTAGATACATTGCCTTAGAAAAACTTTGAAGACAATTTTTTTTTAAAGATTGTTTTGTTGTTGTATCTTTACTCTTCAAAATGCTGATGCTAACGTTTTGTTAGATATTGAAGAGTGATTTCTGACACTCTTATGAAAGAATTTAAGCTCATGCCATGCTGTTCATCTTTTTTTTTTTTTTTTCTTGAGAAAATTCATGCTTTATAACAAATGGGAATTACTGGACACTTAGTCATGATTTTTAGCTCTTTTTATATATATATGAATTGATTAACATAGTCAAAAAAGTGCACAAAGCCTTAGTGGATACAAAAGTGCATGAAGTACTTTTGCTAAAAAGAAATCTTTGTACGTGGTATCCCAGTAGTAAAAACTTAATCTTGGCCAGCAAAATTTGTGAGTTTAATTTTCTTGTAGATTTTAAAAATTCTTCAATAACTAACTGCTATGTGCCAAATAAAGCTTAGGGGTGAATATTTTTTGTGGTAATTCAGTCACTTTCTTCCCATTAACATTAATGAGTGTTGTCCTGTTGAGTCCCTGTATACCAGTATTGAAAACTTGCCCTTTCAAGCACTACAGATTGCTGAAAAAAAATGCTCTGAAGACTTTTCAAGCTGCCCTGGTGTTTGCCCCTGTGTTTTTTGAGTGCTACACATGGCTTAGTTGGGGGATAGGGCGAGTTTATGTCTGTGGCTAAACCTCTCTTCAGGCCTGGTCACTTGAGAGTCTCCATGGAGTCTTTCCCAGCTTTATAGCTGGTGCAGTCTGAGCACAGCACCTTGGCAAACATTATGGTTATGTTAAAGCATCACAGCTTGCTTCACAAATGGTGTGCTCAGGTCCTGAGAGGGACTCACAGACGAGCACGTGTGGACTGCTGATCAGAGGAGCCAAAGGCTCCCTGGATGAGAGGGAGGCTTGCGATGCGTGCAGTGCCATGCTGGCACGCTCCCTATTTCACGTGAGGCTCCCACTCCCCAGTGCTGCGTACGGCTAACTGCGGGGCTGCCGCCTGCCGGAGCCGGCCCCTTCCCTCCCGCGCGGGCCCTCGTGTCCGTTGCGCCAGCTGCCGGCAGAGCGCCCCGGGCAGGGAGCCTCCCGGCCTGCTGAGGCCCCGCAGCCGGGGCTGCCGCGAGCCTGTCGGAGCACCCGGTGCCGCTTGGTGCCCTGGGCACAGGGGTCTCTTGCTGGTGCCCTGAGCAGCCCCTCGCAGTGGAAAACGCTGCTGCCGTCCTACAGTCGAGGGGAAACGCGGCCTCCCAGAAGGAGCGCCAGATGCCTCCCCTGGAGAGGGGTGACGTGGAGACAACCAGTGTCAGGCCAGTGGGGCACGATGCAAACGCGGTCCTCATCAGCCTCTCGAAAAGGCAGGAATGCTATCCCGAGCCTTGCTCGGAGTCGTTCCTGTGCACGGCTCTGCCCTAATCCTTTTCCTCCTCCATTTTTATATATGTGTTCCTCATGAATTCATTTTGTCTTCATTTTCCATGTCCTCCTGCTGGCTGCTTTAGTAGTGATCCTTTAGGAAGCTTGTTGCACTAATTAAGGTCCCGTGTTTCTTCCCACCATTGCGTGCCCATGCCTATGAAACCAGGCCTGATCCCCTGAGCAGGAGAGGTCCCTCTTAGTGTCTTAACTGAGAAAAATGAGTGCGATAAGGGGGAAGTAACAACACGATACTGCTGAGAACGCTGTGCAAAGCGCGGAGAAAGGCAGGTGCGTCGCCGCCCGAGGGAAGCGCGGGGTGCGGCGCGCACGCTAACGCTCCCTTGCTCCCTCTTGAAGGATCGGCGCTTCAACGACGAGATCGACAAGCTGACGGGCTACAAGACCAAATCGCTGCTGTGCATGCCCATACGGAACAGCGATGGGGAGATCATTGGTGTTGCCCAGGCAATAAATAAGACTCCCGGAGGTGCCCCTTTTTCTGACGACGATGAAAAAGTAAGATTAGCTTTATCTTCGCTTTGTCTTCTGTTTTGCTTGTAGCTTGGGAAGATTGTCGCTCAAATGTCATGAATAGTCTGTTAAGGAATAAGTCTTACGGGTTTTGTAATCGAAACAAAAGGTTATTATTTAATGAGTTGACTACTTTGGGGGTGCTAACATCTCAGCTTTGTAGTGGATTGCGATACGTGTTAGATCTTAGTGCGTCTGCTGGAGCGGAGGGGAAGGGTGGGTACTCCCTTCTGCACGTCCAGTTTGTAATTTGTTTTGTTGTTCCAGGCTTTCCTTCTTTACTTAAATTTGATACTTACCTGTTTCTCAACTATTAAAGAAGTTGCTAGAATTAATGTTTTATGAAGATATTTTTGCGGCTACGAAACAGGCTGATTCTTGTTTCATGAGATTGAGGCTAATGGTCTGCTATTATTCTCTTCCTCTCCAGTTAAAAATACCGCCTGCTAATATTCTGTATTAGCAGAGTCACTCTTAAAAGGCATCATTAACCTTAGATTAAGCAGTATCTGCACTGAAAATTGCTTCTGCAGCCCTCTACTCTTAAGTAATTGAGTAATTGTCAAGCTTTCCAGCTTTCACCTTCCTGTGTGACCTGAAGTCTGTTACTTGTGTTGGGGTTTGTGTTAGCCCTTCACAACGTAGTCTGTTTTATAGAGGTTAAGGCTTTAGAGACAGTGTGTTGCAGTGCAGAAACTAGAGTTTATAAGATACTTAATGCACTCTAATACACTTAAAAGCTACAAGCTAAATATAAGGGCTCAAGAGAAAAGAAAATCCCTTTGGTATTATTGAAGGGTAGCTCAAAGAAAATGCCTTAGAAAGATGACAGATTGCTGTAAGATGCAAAGGAAAGGCTTTCGAATCATCACTCAACAAAACATTTGGAGAAAAATTGCAGTAGAACAAATATAATATTTTCTCTGTGAAAGAAATCCTTTGTGGTAATAGTAAATTTACTTTTTTGTTTTTGAAAATGTATTTGTAAGAATAAATTCACAGGGAAAATTGTCACAGAGAAATTTCCAAGCTTGCTGGCTTAAAAATTGTCTCCTTCCCCTAATATTCTCTGTATGATAAATGTCTGTAGCATATGCCAAAGAAACTTTAGTTTATTTTACAGCAAGTAATATTCCCTTAAGTTACCATAAAATACAGAAGGCTACAAGGTACCTCTCCAAAATGAAAGAGGGCAGGGAAAGGAACCTGAGTGTGTGAAGTGGAATTTGGACAATAAAGGGAGCTCAAAATGCAGGAGAATAAATGGAGCAGAAAGGAGGGAAGGAACTTGAATGAAAAGAAGGTTGCAGAGAAAAGTGGGGAAATGGTAGTGTTGAAGGCAAATGCATCTAGTTGAGCGTATAGGGAAAATGTGAATGAAGCCAAAAGATGATGGCGGGGGGGAAGGTATAAAGGATAGCAAACTGTAGGGAAATAGAAAAGCAACTTATTCTGCCCAGCATGTAGGGAAGAGATTATGTTCATGACAAAAATGGGGAAAAATACTTTTCTATGCCTATTAAAACACTTTTGAATTTCATTTCTGCAAAAGTGTAGTTTGAGGCAGACTTTGCCCTTAACAGCTGCTTATGTTGATTCAAAAGCAGTTGATATTTGATAGAGAGCCACTGTTGGTGGCTCCGTATTGCTGATATGCTGAGATTTCTGTACTGTGACAAAAAGAGGTATTAAGTAATGTCTGTTAGAAAGGGAAATTCCTGCTTCATTGGTTCATCTAAATAGATGGAGTTAACTTTCAGAATCCAGACAGTGTGATATGAATGAAATGCCTTTTAAAAAAAAGAAAAAAAGTCCTAAAGTAATAGCGGTGTATAAGAACTGTGAGATATTGCATAAATTAAACTTTTCTTCCATAGAAACGATAATAACTGTATGACTCCTTTCTGAATATTACATGGTTATTTTTACTTTTTATATATATGGAGCAGTAAATTTAGTGTATAGTCCATAGCTATTAAATAGTCATTAGAAAAATGTATTTGACTTCTATGATTAATAATATGAACCTTAATATGAATAATATCTGTTAATAGCATCACACTCTTTGGTTTGTTGTGCAGTGGGAGTCATTCAAAATTGATTGCCTTTTGGAAATTTCATTAGGTGATGGAATCTTTTTCAGCATTCAAATGGGAAAATATTTGCCAGATGAAATACTTTTAAGCAGGTACACATTAAAGTTGAGATAGGAAAGCAGAGTAATGATTATCTTTATACCTTATGCTAAATATTTTAAATAGAAACAGTTATGAACAAATGTTTCTTAATATTTGATATGGCTCATCCTTACCATCCAGTGGAGCTTTTCCAGGAGCTATTCTTATCAACACGTACTTACATGTGAAGAGCTATAGCTTGCTTGCCATGTAACACTGCTTTGGATGCTTTTCCTAACTCTTTCAGTGGTGTGTTTTGTTCAGTGCTTGAGCTTACTGTTGAACCTTTTGTTAAGCTTCAAGCTTCTGATTCTCATTAAGTCACAGCTGTTTGGATCCAGGTTGAAAAATTAGACTTAGATTTGGACTACGGTGTTATTTAAAGTGCATTTAACAGATAAAAGCAATGAAAGATAAATTATACTAACAGTGAGGATGTGTGTGGTATGAAGACTAATGATACAGGCAGCTCATAGCTCCCTAATTATTCTGCAGTACTGCTTGAGCTTTAATTTTTTTTTTAATAGATGTCAACTAACTAGTTACTCTTTGCACCATCACTACTATTAAATTTAGAAACTGGAGAATTATTTACAAGAGCAATACTAATTGCAATGCATGTGTATATCTAGCATCATGTTTTGGTTAGATGCTTTTCTTACCATGTTTTGGAATAATAAAGTCACAGTCCTATCTATCAGCAGTATCAGGTATTCTAGCATCATATTAAAGATAACTTCTCTATTCCATATGTTCTAATGTAAGAATGTATAACAACTTTATTTTCAAAGAAATAGATCAAGATTTTAATACTTTTTATTAATACTTGTTTCTATGAAGAGTTTGAGTAACTGATAGTATGTATGATATAGTTTTAATGAAATAAAAATTTTAGAAAAATAACACACAATTTGCATGTGCTGCCCATTCAGACTTTGGAAAAGACCCAGTACTTCTTGAAAATGGTTTCTTTTTAAATTATCTCAAGTTCTGTAACCATGAGTTTGCTTCTGAATTACTTTTGATTCTGAAAATCTTCAATGCTCTCTATATTAATATATTAAACATACATTACAGAATATGCTATGACAGCAACTGCAGATACCAAATGTAAATTAAGGAAAAGGATGAAACCTTTTCTAAATAGGCTTTATTCTGTATTTCTTTTTGAGTATGCAATGTGTCAGCATAAATGAATTTTGTATTTAAAATATGGCCTTAATCTTGAATATAACATTTGGTCTTTAACACTATGTCTGATTATCATACATAAGCTGCACTTATTTGCTAGCTATATATATTTAATGATCATAGTATGTAAACATTCAATGCCAGTATTGAGGTTGTGGCATTTGCTTCCATTTAGTGCTTGCTAAGTATTATATGAAATCTGAGTAAGCTGCCCCAATCTCAACTGTCATCTTTCATTATTTCTACTAGTCACTTATTGTAATTGTAAAACAATGTACTACATCTCTTCAAGAACCTATTAGAGGATTTCTTTTTTTCTCATGTACATTTTATGGAAAAGCAAATGAGAATATGTCAAATATTGGGCTATTTAAGAGATGTTAGATTTTATGAGCTTTGTCAGTCTCTGTGCTATTCACTTCAAATCTGTTCTTTTAAGTTTCTATACTCACTGATAACCTAGAAAGCATGATACATCTTTGGGAATACAGAGAAGACATATGATTTCAGGAGAGCAAACTGCAAGATTAACAATCTGAAAAAAAGAACTAGGAAATTCTTTCCAGAACAAGCAAATACCTAACTGAGTGTTGAGGTAGTTTGTAGAGAACAGGCTGATGAGTAGTTAGCAAATGAAGTAAATTCTGCCTTATGCTAAAAATTTCTGACAATTTGCAGTCTCAGAACAGTTAAAAATGAGCATGTAAACTGCTCTTCCTCCTGCCAAAACTCTCCAATGAATCTCAGTATCATTTAAGTTTTGGTTTTGCTTATAAGTATGTCTTTCCATTCTCTCTGAACATTGTGCAAAGCAAATAAAATATATATATATATTTTAACAAAGCCGGAAAACTTTATTGTATAATGAAATGTCACTTGGGGGCACTAGTGTTTTGAGTCAATAGGAAATGAAGAATTATGTTTTCAATTAGAATCAAGTAGATGCTAGCATTGTTTTTATGTGTTCTTTTTAGTTATTTTCAAGAACTTTTTCACAGCAAATAAAATATTTAAGACTTGAAGAGTTTTTAATTCTCCGAAGCTGTAACCAAGTTTATATTTTGCTATATGCAAAGCCTAGAAGTATCAGATTTCGAACTTTTCATACTTTTATATTTTTCATGGCAAACATTGTTTTCTATTTTTACTTTTAAATCTGTAGCCATTGAGATACTACTAATAATGAGCACAAGTGAATTTTCTATATGTAATAATTTTTTTTCACTGCCAAATAAATTTATTTTCTCCTTTGAGTACAAAGGATACCACAGTCTTTTCACTATGAGGACAAAACTAGACCTGCAAAGCACTGGCATGAGAAAACATGCTCTGTTTTCCCCTTTGCTCTGTTAAACATGACTGGTTTCAGAGATTTCTAACTTCATACAAACAACAGAAGAATGTTTTATTGCTTTCGCATAGCTGTAGAGGCAGCCATCACTTTGTTATGTTATATTGAATAATTGTTAACTTTTCAGAAAAATAGGCTGATGATACTTTTATATGCCTTGTAAATGGGGGCACCAGTTCATGTGAAAAGGCGTAGACTAGGAAGATTAACCAAACCTTTAGAAAACTGTACATGCTTTGGGTGTTTCCAATACTGTCCTGAAGACTTACGTAAGCGTTTGTGGTATTTTCGTGTTACTTGTGCTTGCCTCATGGCTGGTGAGGAACAGCCTTGCAGGAGCTTGGTTATCTGTGGCTTAGGTTACTGCGTGCTCTTCCAGAGTCTTTGGAGATGCAGAGTCAAAATTCGAGCCCTCTGCCGGAGGGATTTAAGGGACAGCAGCTGCTCCACAGTCATTTAAACTGCAGGCCTGGCTCTCTAGCTCTGGCATTCTCCTAGCTGGGAAGAAGTAAGTCAACTGCAGGCAAATTTTGCAAGGCAGTTATATTGAACTAAATCCTATTTACTGACAAACAGTAGTTTGAATGTAGTGGAGTTCCCTCATGGGGAAATATGAGCATGATTTGGTTATCTGGGTTCTATGGATAGTTTTATTAAGTACTATATATCTGGATTGCAAGACTAAGCTAATGAACATTGTGATTTGTGGGGACTTGAAGATACAGGTCTCATGCTTCAACATTTATATTGCTTATATTCCTGTTAGTGGCCCAGTGATTCTAAACTGCCCAGTTTAGTATGTTCTTCATGGCCTATATTAGCTAAGACCTAAACATATTCAGCACCGGGGACAGCTGTAGGGACCAATGATTTGCAGACATTTAGCTATACCTGCTAGCTTGTCTACTGGGAATTTTTCCGTGATGGGCTTCTTAGTTGCACTGGGATGTGACAATCTCTTAAGTCAGTTAGAATTGTTTCTTTAGTTCATTGATGTAACCAATTGTAAATAAAACTGTCACGAAAAGCAGTGTTCTAGAACAAGCTACCATCTCTCCGAGTGTTGTGGAGGAAGAAAAATCAGCTCCGTGAATGTGCAAACATTCACATGAATACAAATTTGATAGGCACACTAGAAATGTGCATAAGAAGCAAATCAGTTAAGGAATCTGTGTTTCATATATTGTAGTACATCATGATCTTGGCCTTGAATGTTCCTACTAACATCAGCTGTGGCTCTATGATAAATCTGCGTGACTCCGAAGTATGTTGTTTAAAATTGACACAATTCTCCACAGAGATACTGCCTGGACTGTATGTCACTTGCATACCAATGTCAGAGATGAATTTGCTGAAAGAAGGCAAAAAAAACAAGAAAGACGCTTGAAGGATGAGGGTGCTGAAGCGCTGCAGCTATCTGGGGAGAACTCTAATGATCCGTTAGGCACAGTTCTTGAGAAGTACCTTCTACACAAATCTAAATGAAAATAAACCACAGTAGTGGAATTTGCTTGCTGGGGGAATTTAAAACTATTCGTCACTAGAAATTGGCTGCATCAAGGCAGCTTCACACCACTGGTTTGCAGCTAGCAGCACAGACAAATATTTGAGTGGACTGCTCAGTCTTTCATGCATTCAGTCATGATTTCCCGTTAAGGTGAGTGCGTGGATTTCTTTTTAATTTTAGAACTCTATGAATGGAGTCAAAACTTAACAAAATATGTGCACCTGTATCAATACCTTTGTTTTGAGTCTGGCAGTTTGTATTTGAATCTGGCATCTTCATCTCTAACGAACATAAACCTCTAAAAGTGTTTTACACAGCTGATGTTTTAGTGGAGTACTTATTTTTGTTCACAAACATAAATATGTTACTTCCAGGGGCAGTGTCCACTTTACTGTGTGTTTATGGTCACATATGGTATATCTGGATAGCAGTCTTTAGACACTTCAATGACTAGGAACTGTGGTGGTGCTTTTTTTTTTTTCCTGGTTATGCGATGATATTTTTAGCATTCTTGGATATTAATAGAATGTTTATTTATAAAGTGCTTCAAATGGTATAAGAGCAGTAACACCAGGGCTCAGTAGGGTAATTGTTTTGTTTTATTTGGCTCATCTGTGAGCAGAAAGGAAGCCTGTCCCAAGTAGCATGAGGACTGTGATCTGTATTTGTGTTCGGTGAGTCCTACACAGAACTGACTAGAGAAGCTGTTATCCTGGAGAGGAGTCATGTGTGGGCTTTGTCTTGAAATAATAATCCCTCTGTGTAGTGATTTTGTTCTGCAGTAGGTTACTTAGATCAGTCTGTGTGCTTCAGTAAGCCTGTGGGGTTAAGAGATGGTACTGATACAAGGTGTGAGGCAAGTGGTTTGTATAGAGTGATATTGGTAGCTCAGCAGTGGAAGAACTTGGCTATAGGTGAGGCCTTCAGTGCCTATAGAAACAAGGTAGTGATGGATTAAATGCCCCCCCAAAATAAAATCAATTATCTAAAAGAATAAAGTGCTTTTCCCTTTAATTGTTGTCCTTCTGGCTGCCAAAACTCCTTAAACCAACTAAATTGTTTCGATCAGGCCAATCGTATTAGGAAAATTTTGTTTGCTTCAAGCAAAACCTATGTTGGGGCCTAGATATGAAAGGCTGTAAAAGGGAAACCTTTCTGGCCTGCAGCTGACAAAACCTTCATTTCTGACAGTTCCTTGCGATGTGCCCTGTGGGGTGGATGGGAGGACTCTGTCCCCAGTGAAGTATTTTTCTGAACTTCTATCAGTCTGTTTAGTTCCCCATAGCAATTCTTCATAATAACTTCAAGGCTTGATATACTCTTAGAAAATAGCATTTCCCATCTCCTGTGAATTGCTTATCTTTCCTGAAGCATAATGAAATGGTCGTGCAGCAGTTCCTGCCATAAAAGTATTTCCCACTGGAATAGTGATGCTGAGCCTATCTGTAGCTATGGATTACACAATGAGATACTGAAAACTGCTTAGCAGATCATTTTGCTAAACAATTAAGTCAACCTCTGACCTTCAACATGTTATTACAGGCTTTCTAAGAAGCTGTAATTAAGAGTATTCCATTGTTCTGATGCACTGATTTATGGTATGCCTTTGGGCAAATCACTTACAGGTGCTGTGTTCTGAAATATAACTCCCTAAATGGCATTAGGTGGTTTCATACTTACCATCTATCGGAATTTTCTGTTTGAGGTATTCCTACTTTAAGGAAATGATTTTTCCCTGCATTTTTAAGCTCTGCTTGAGGTTTTGAAGTCTTGTTGAATGTCTTCTTTCATGCACAGAAGCTGTAATCTAGACAGGTCTAGATACAAAATGGCAAAAAAAGTTCACAAAAGTTCAGCATAATGTTTCTATTCTGTTTAATGTCCCCAGCTTTCTCAGTGGAAATTGTGCCACCTTTTTCTCCATGATTGATTTGCAGAGTGTAACTGATCTAACATCGATGAGCTCCTGACTGTGCAGCAGAAGAAACTCAATGCACCTTGCCTTTTTAGTTGGAGCATTTAGAATAGGTAGGTAGGAGCACAGCAGTAAGGCCAGCTAGGAATGGGTACAGGAATGTGTTTCCCTGGATGTAGGAAACTTACAGTGAGGTAACTTCCTTAAAGTGAGGAACACTTAACTCTGAGACCACAAATGATCAAAATTCTAGTTCTGCTTTCCTAGAAAGGTAAGAAAAGATTAACAGGATCAGAAGGACAGTCCATTTCACCCTGTGACTTTTTTTTAGTCAGCAGTCAAAAGCAGATGCCTCTCTTGAGGGATGAGGTGATGTCACGGCGATACTTCTCCTGTATATCCCACCAGTTTCCTGTGTCTTGCAGCCCAGGGCTGGAGGTGGTATTTGTATTTAATGCCTTCCCACGTGTTTTTCACCATGAATGTTCTCAGGAATTTCTTGAGCCGAGATAAACTTGGTCCTCACTGCTGTGACCTTGGTCCTCGCTTGGGGAGTTTCTGCCCCCTTAGTGCCCCAGCTTCTCCCTTGGCGTTGCCTTCAATTTGCCTTGCCAGTCAGTTTAAGCTTCCCTATCTGGAAGGAAGGAGGCATTTGAACCATTCTCTTCTTTACAAGTTCTAGACTGCAAAAGCAAGTATTACATTTTTTCCTTGTTGCTGCAGTAGTTGTCATGTATGTCTAGAAATGTTTTTGAAAGTTGTGGCAGAATTTCAGGGCTTATTTGCATTTTGATGCGGGTGCATTGCTGGAGCATGAAAGAAGTTTTTGTTTTTTCAGCATCCAATGTAATTGGTCTGCTTTGCTGGTTGTTAATTTTAGTAAGAACTGTTATTGTCCTTATGAAAGATTTCAGAGCTCTCTAAATTGCTGTGGATGTTGGGAAATGTCATATTATTAATAAACGACCTCAGAACAAAGCATAAAACATGTCAGGTCACCAGTGAAAGTTAGTCAACAAAGTTAACAATTGCTGTGCAGCAAGATTGCATATGCCAGAGTAAAGTTGCCTAGAACAGCAAAAACTAAAGTGATTTAACCAATTAATGATAATGATTTCATCTGTCTGTCCTAGCTGGAAAATGCTAAACTAGAGTGAAAGCAATCAACATTATGATGATTTTCTCAATCAGAACATTGTTGGAGCTCTCAGAGATGACTGAACCACATTGTTCATAATCGTAAATGTGGCCAGAGATTGCAGCAAGGCGAGACTGGATGCTGCCCAGCTAGGGTTAACTCTTCCCAGAGCGAGCAAACTGTGTTTAGAATAATACTTTCTATGAACAGCATAGTGATCCAGGCAGGGGCACCAGGAAGAACATTCAATTTAACAGGGCTTTGTGAAAGCTGTGTGTAAGCACCTTAATTGTCAAATCAGTCTGTGGGGAAACCTTTTACTTACACTATTTATCCTCATACATTTTTCTGCCAAACCAAAAAATGTGTATCCTGGTAATTACCAAGGCTTTGAACTAATCTTGACATGAATTTAACCTTAGTGTTAGCTAATTGCCAGCAAATTATCTGTGTTGTGTGTGTGTGGGGGGGTGTCTTGTTTGTATTAAGACATTAGTGGTATAAAAATGGACTGGTGGAGTTTGGCAGTGCTGGTGTCGTAGTCCCGAGGCAACGCGAGCGATGGCAGCAGCTCTCGGGGCCGCGGCTGCCCCGGAGCGCGCGGGGCGTCGCGCTGGCGGGCGGCTCCCAAACGCGCAGGGTCGCTGCAGAGGTGCCCAAGGATGCATCTGTCTCCCGCTCGGGTGCCCGGGGGTGCTCTGCACGTGGCCCCTCAGTGCATAGGGGCTGAGCTGGAGCAGACCCTTGTGCTCATCCAACAGACTTGCTGCGAAGATGACACTTCTTCCTACTAAGGAGAGGAAGGCTCGGAAGCGGGGCAATTGCCAAGATGTGTTAGCATAAACACAGTCTGGATTTTCCTTTTCTGTCACACAGGCACACAGTGCAAACAGTTAACATGGTTAGCAGGGGCAACGTATTTGCTTTACAGCTTGAATCACAAGGGTTTTAAATCAGTTACAGACAGAGGTTTCAGGGCTTGTCCCTTAATTTGAGGTGTAAAGTCTAGCGCTCTTAATCCTGAATGTGCAGAGGTTTTGTGTTTTGGGTGGCTGCCAAGGCAGTTGCTACCATGCTGGACGTGCACAGCAGCTGAAATGTGACCTCAGAAATACCCCTGCTGCAAGAAGGAAGAACTCTGTGTTAAATAATTCCAAACCTCCAGAAGTCAGCAACATCAAACGGAGCAGTGGGGCTCCGTATGGATGGCTTGCAAAAGCTGAGGTCCCCCTGCAGAAGTGGCAAGAAACTTTTCACTAGCAAGTTAGGGCAACAAAAAAAGTGTCTAATTGAAGTTTCTGAAAAGTTGACCATGTACAGACCGTGGTTTTCCTTATAAATGGAGAGGTGATCTCTGCTTTTGAGAGATTTCATGAACATCTGACAGAACCTGACCTCAGCGTGATAAGCTCAATAGTTGCTCTATTCCCAAGCAGTTCATATGCAGATGGAAGCATTTTGCTTTTCTGAATTGTGTTTTGTGAAATCCCCCTAAGCAGGGAGCAGAGAAGCAGAAAGGTGCAAGCCCATCATAAAACCCTTCTAGAAATGGGAGACTTGAGCTCATTGCATGTTCTCAGCTTTGAGTCTTAAGTTTCTTCATTGATGTTTATGCTTGGTAGAATAGAGGCTTTTTCTTTTTTTTTTTTTCTCCCCTCCACCCTCTCAAGCTATTGCAGTTTGTCATGTGTTCTTAAAAAGATATTTAGTATTCAGAGAGTAGTGGAAAAGAATGCTGAGAAAACTATTTTCTAAGCCTATATATTCTATAATAGAATATGAAGTAGCGTTTCTATTTTATAAAATAGCAATACTATATATAAGTAGGAATTAATATGTTAATTATTATTCCACTGAGGAACTATTTGGTGATAATCTTCTTCACTATAAATATTAAAGTAGTGTGTTCTGAACATTAAATCAAAAGGTGTCACTTTTTTTCCCCCCCATCGAGTACTTAGATTTTTAATAACTGAGCTATGAGAAATAATTTGGTTTGATTCTAATTCTCATAAAATGTTTTACATCTGTATGGCTCTGATTTGCTTTTGTTTCAGCTTTATGGTTTTTTTATGAGGATAGATATGTGAAGTCAGATACCAAGATCTATTTTTGCTCACATACAAAGATGGATTTAGATGCTGATGCTTGTAATGTGTGTGACGTTGAAATCAAAGTAACAAAAATATCAGGAGATACTGTTCTAAAGAGAACCTGCTTTTCTGTTATCTCTGCTGTAATTCTGATGCAAAGTTAATCGGGCAGTGTGATTTTATGTGAGGAGGATTATCAAAGCCATGGAAGTGACTATCAGGAGTAGCAATGAGCATGTTGTGTAGCATTAAGTGTGTATCACAATGGCAGAGTTAGAGCAGGAGAACTGTTTGTTTTAAATAAAAGCATTCTGTACTAACTCTTGTCTTGTAGTGTTTTGAGTCATTTTGAATTCTGCTTTTCCTGGAAGACAGAGGTGCTTGATCGACTGGTGTTATGGATACATCAGGTGGTGGCTGTTGCTGAGTCAAGTTATGTGGGTATCCTACCTCTGTTAGACCGCGTCGTGGCACCCGAATTAGTGCTCTGTTGGGTCTCGACTTTCTCATTCTTGTGTTGCATCAGGCAGCAGCGTGGGCTTGAATTAATCGTCTCCACTTGTGGTTGCCATCACCAAGCCCCACAAATGGGTTGGTTCGATGCGAAGCACGTGTAGGAATGCTGAAACTGCTGTGCTCTTAAGACAACTCTTCACAGGAGTTCCCTAATGCAGAGGAGCAAGAGAGGAGACAGAGAAGAGCAGAATTTGGGATGAATAGCTGGAGGCGCTTTCAGGTGGATGACAGGGCAGCAAGTAGTGGTGTGAACGCTCGTCCCTGTGTTCCCGAGGCTTGACATCCATTTGTCACCAAAAAAAAGGGTCTTTCCCCCCTCTAGTGGCTTGTTTTCTTACTTTAGCTGTGGTATAAACACAAAAGTAAGTGAGCAGGTTTAATTACAAAGCAATGCCTTTCAGTGCTTTGTTGTGAGTCTCCTTTAGCTTAGGCTTTCTGCTAGTTAGTGCTTTTTCTTAGCACTGCACAATGACAACATGTTTTGTAAATGTTACTTATATGTAAATCTAGAAAGCCATACTTATGCTCTTACCATTTGTCTTGGCAGACTTTTAGTCCACGGCAGTGTAGTTCCACTCTAGGCTATCAGTGCTGTAAACGTTTGCTGCTCTCACGTGCCAAACCAGCGTTCTGCATTTCCAGCAGAGCATCCGAACCTGTCTGTGCCGCGCGATCCCAACTAGCCTATTCACACCGCCCTCAAGTGGGAGCCACGTATTATAACAGCAGCATTGTGTATGGTTTGAACACCTTCCTGGGGACTTTGCATTACCTCCAAATCTGGGTAGATCTGATTTTACTTCCTTGCACATCTGTTGATCCTGATGAGTCTTAGAGGTGTCTCCTTTTTTCCTGCAATGCTGAAGAAGCAGAGGTAGTTTTCTGAGACTGTGTATTTTACTGAATTATGAAAGTACACAAAAAGCTCTGTAGTTTAACTCTGGAGCTGACTTTACATACGATGTTGAATTTACATCCTTAGGATTATGTATCTGTGAGATGTATTATGTATTATGTAACTGTGAGATTTCAGTTAATTTAAACTGAAATATTCAAGTGTTAGGAACTGCCAGAATTTAAGTTGCCTTTAAGAGTCTTTTCTGAGCCTACAAGGGACAGTGCTTGTGCTCTCCACCGTGTTTTGCTATGTTTTCTCCTTTGGTTTTGCTGTATGGCCTCAGACTTTATTTGACACACACTCTTCAAAGATGGGCTAAAGATGATGGGATGAGGAAGTAGTCAGATCCAAAAATGGACTCAGGCAGTGATAGCAAGACTTGCACATGCTTCATGCATCTTCATTCAAAATTGCAGTTCAGAAAACCCTTATTTTATGACTGCTTACTCCAAGTAGTACCTTAAACTCATGAGCTACCTCCTTGTTCATCCACAACGTTCTTCAGTAAGTTTCCATGAGTTGAAGAAACCACAGTCTGGGCTTTTATCTGGCAGCATCATCAATAATTCTAATTGAACAACCCTTTCTTGTCTTAGGCACTGAAAGTAACTGAACACTGTCTAGTAGGGGATTTTTTTCAGTTGCTTAAAGATGTGCCACACTTTCAATGTTCAAATTTTCCATACTGGATTTTTTCCTCCTGCAGAAGGTTTTTGTATTTTGCCTGTTATTTTAAAAATAGTTTTACAGGAAAATGCATTATTTTGCCTAGGTTAAAAAATATTTTTCCTGTGTCAAACTCCTCTACTTCAAGCTTTTAGAATGGGGACCATGAAATTTGGCTGTGAGCTGGGTTTTGTATAGCTGGATGTGTGTCACATACTGTGAAGAGCCTGTTGCTGTCTATGTGTGCTTTTAAAAATAAAAAAAATACCAAATTGCGACCTCACATAACTCAGTTGCATTACTTTCTGATTTTATAGATCTTTCTACATATCCTTTAACTTGTTTCTCCTACTTCAGCCGCTTATGTCATTCTCTGTCAAAAGGCATTTTACCCTGGTACTGTGTATAAAGTCTTTCTTCACTCAGTGAGTTCCCTTTTTTTCTTTCTTTTCTTATTTTTGCTTACGCTGTTCTCTCCCTGTGCTTTGCACCAGTGTGTGTGTGCTTTGTGAAGGGGGCTGTGTCCTCAATGGGCTTGCTGTTTAGTAAAGTTCAGCGTGTTGTCATTTCTTGCTGAAGCACTGCAACATGGCAGTGACAGAAAAGGTCATTCCATAAAATATTCTGGCATTACTTGAACATGTGCATGTTCAAAGGACTGTTAAATTTGAAAGCAATGAAACCTGCTGCTTGAGGTTATCACAGGCTCGCCCTGTTTGTCATACAGAACTGTATGTGGCACAGAGCATATGTCTCCATTTTCGGATATTACTAGAAATGAATGTATTTAGTTTCCATTGAATTCTTGAATTATGCACTGTTACCCATAGTAATAAAATGTATTAAAATACTACACATTGCTGCAGGTATACATAGCTAGATAAGTCCTATTGATGTTAATAACCCAAGATTAAATCCATATGCACTATGTAAAGATGCTTTTGCTGTGATCTTTCACTATAACTTGTTTTCCTTTCTTATGGTGCAGTTATGCAAACAGATATTTATCTCTATCAGTCACTCTATATTAGATTGTTAGTAAAGCCTTAATACTTAATTAGTACTAAAGTTGTGTTCAAGGTATCATGCTTCTGAGGGTTATAAAACACATCAGAGATATGGAGGAGAAGATTTTATTGGTGGTTATAAGTCATGATTATAAATGGCCTACTTATTTACCTGTAATTTCCACAGCTTCCAGGGCTGAGCAAGGACAGAGGGTGGCGCAAAGGATAGTCAGCAGCTGAGAATTGCTGCTGCGCTGGGCAGAAGCATCACTAGGAATTACAGGAAGGGGAGGCCTTTTTACACGTTCAAGATGATGTAGTACTCAGGAGGTCATTGCAGACTTTAGCAGATGCAACAACAGTTAGAAAGTCAGCAGCTCTTACCTACTGCAGCTTCCCTGGGCTGTCGCTGCAGTCTGTAAGAGCTCCTTGTGGCACCTCGTGGTCTGGGGGAGCTCTTACCTATGCACGCACCTCTTTCTGACTTGTGTGTGTCTGCTTTGCACCTGAACGCATCTTGTTCTTCGACCGATGGGGAAGAGGGTGTCGGTGGTCTTCTGAGTTGAGACTGGGGGGAAAAAAACGTCAGAATCTGTCCATTTTACTAAATCCCCCTTTCAGTTTACAGGGAACAGTCTGTTAATCTTTGTGAGAAATGCAGTCTGTTTTCCAGATTAGGGTTTAATTCTCTACATGTCTTTTAATGCTATTGAAGTAGAACCCTGGTTGTATTTTTTATTATACGCTCTAACACAAATAATTGGGATTAATACAGTTCCGCAGTTGTATTGACAGCGGTAAGCATGCGCACAGCCCCCATCCGAGAGCTCCCAGGCGCTCGAATTATAGACTTGCCTGCAGCTGGAAGTAAATGCATGTGTTGTTCTGCTGGGTAGTTGAAATCAAGGGACTTTTTGTCTCCCTGTGTTCTATGGTGTGAGTCATCTGCACGATCACAACAGTGTTCTTATTCATACCTAAAACAAGGAGAGTGCTTTTCCTTTCATTAGTTAATGGAATAGTAAGTGCATGATAAATGTGTGTGTCGGTGTTGCCAACAGTTGGATTAAACTTTCTTCAAGTTTTAAGCACTTTCCATTTGTTGATAGCCACATTGAAGCAGTTTCGGCTCCCCTGCAGAACATAGGGCTTAAAACGGCAGATGTTCCCAGAAGGGGCTGCTCTTACCCCACCTCTGAGCACAGGCTCAGGTGCGTGGGCTGTTTGGAGAAGCCTGGCGTAAGCCCAAGTACAGGGGCGTTCATGGGCACCTACCAGTGCGATAGCCCTGAGAAAGAGGCAATTTGTAGTCTAAAGCGCAGCTGAAAGAGGCTTAGAGCAAAGAAGCCACCTGTTTATTTCCTGCTTACTTCGTGGTAATAGGATTTATTACACTCTTTATACAAGATAACGCTTTAAAAAAAAAAAAATTTCTTTTTTTTTTTTTAAAGAAACCAGCTTGCAATCACAATTAAGCTGATTAAATGAGTCAAGAAAGAAGGAGGTATCAGTGTATTAAATGTAGTGCTTCTGTCTGTCTACATAAAAATAGTAAATGAATACTTGCTACCTCAGTGTTACTTTTCCCCTGAGCAGAAATAGCTCAATGAAACAAGGCCTTTTCCGACTTTGGACGTCAAAAGACTCATGCATTTGATGAAGAATTTCACTGTGGGTTTCTAGAAATTGCAGAGGTGCTTGTATTTGCCGTTCCTTATCTGACTTTTACTTTCAGAACCCAGAAAGTGCAAGGTGACTGATGGTTCCACCTTTATACTTTCTTGTTTACGGGAACACACAAAATAAGCACAAAATATCAGTTTGTTGCTGGTATTAATGTAACGTTGTGCCAGTTGTTCCGCTCTCTTCCTATACTGTGTGGGGATGGAAAGCTTTTTTCTTTTCTCTTTTTCTTTTAACAAATAAAAACTGCTTATGAATTCAAGCGTAACTTTCCCTTGATATTTTCCAATGGTCACTTAAAATCCATTGTTTACCTGGAATGTTTCCACTGGGGAAGCTGTTTGCAAGAGTGTCCGTGGAGGCTGAACACCTCTGAAGGACTTGGTTTTATACTTGGAATCAAGCTTCATCAGTGTTTATTTGTGAATATATTTATTGCAGTTAGTCTCCTAGCTCTAATGTAGCCACTGGTGAAAAGTCAAATGTTTGACCATTCTGTTATGGTAGGAAGCATAACGTTTGTCATTGTGTAATTACATACTGCAGATGACCCTGGAAGTGTCAGTTTTCAAAACACTTGTCTGCACAGTGGGCAGAACTTCGGCTTGGAAAGACATGGTTTCTGTTTCTTTGACTTTGGGTTGATTTTTGACCCTTCCTTATTAACAGTTCTCATGTGAACACAGCAGGTTTTGCAGAGACCTTTCCTCCCAAGCAGAGTGTGGAGCCTTGTCACTGCTTTTCAGAGCTCTAGGGGTGGGAAGCGTTGATGTTTTTTCTCAGTTGCAGAATGGTGAAGAGGTCTGGCACTTCTGAAGCCCTGAGCTGTCATCCCCAGCAGTAACCACCAGAGCCACCAGCCATGCTGACCCATTGCTGGGCATGGTCCGTGCAGGAGAGGAGGAGGTTCTGGGGGAAGGCGAGGAAAAAAGGTGTCGTTTGTCCTCATATGGAAACAGAGGAAAAATCAGAAGGGAAGCTTATTTGGGAAATGACATTTTGTTCCCTGCCTGCTGTATTTTTTAGTAGTACTTGGAATTTGATGGTGGCTTTGGCTCAGGCGCGGTGGCTCGCAGCAACGCGGTGTGTTCGGGAGGTGTAATCAGCCTGTGTTTTACAGAGTAGGTTGTTGTTCTGTCTATGGTCATACAGCAAGTTAGTGCTTAGGAAAAAAATGGAACTCTGTTAACGTCCTTTGCACCCTAGTAATTAGAATTAATCTTTTCTGTGTGTAAGACAGAAAATAAACGTATGATGATCGTATTCTCAAAAGTGACCATCCCTGTCAGTGCAAGTACAGTTTTAGAAGAAAACTGAAGAACTGAATTACTTTGGAAGGAATGCACCTGTGCTGAGGATCTGGGACAGAAGCTTTAGGGGTTATATGGATGCCTCCCTTTTATTTATTTATTTTTTAAAAGCGCATCCATAGTCTGGGTTAGTTTGTGATATTCATGTTTCATCTTCTGTCACTGTGTGTATATAGGCAAATGGATTGAGAAAAGGAACATTTGGAAGAATTTGTCATCCCCTGATATTTGTATTTGTATCTTGCCTTAGATATTTTTTAGAATTGCACAAAATAGAGAAGAGGCGCTAGGCTCAGTGATACAGAGCTGTGTTTCAGAGAGCCAAAACACAAAGGATAGCATAACCTCTTTGATTCAGAATTGATTTTTCTTACTTAGCCTTAGCAAGTGGTTTTAGTTTCTTGTTGCAATGAGATGTTGCTTCTGACAGCAATTAGTCCTGACCTTGGAAAGGGCTTGAGTAAAGTCTGCCCTGAGCTTGGAAACAATATTGTATTTCAGCTTTAATCAGGAAATATGAAAACTACTCACTTTTTTTTTTTTTTTTTCCCCAGTGTTTTCTTTTACCTTTTGCTTACTTCATTTCTATCTTACATGCATGATAACAGCAGATGGTAGTAGGTGGTTACTTGAATTATCATGATGCAGGTTTTGTCTGTATGAATTTGTGGTGGCATTGAGGAGCAGGGGCTACCAGCTTGGAGGTCCAATAGCGAGCTTATTCTTCATTGGGTCCTGAAGAACTAGATTTTCTAATTGCAGCCAACCTTTATTTGCGCACTTCACCAGTCTATATGCATTTACAGGATGTTCCAGAGATCCTTCTGGGTCAGAGGTTGAGTTGCTAGTCAGTACATCTGCTCCTTCAGCCTAGCCTTTAATCTGTGTGAGCTTGGGTTCTTCTGGTCGGATATATTCCCTTTAGGATTGCACAGCTGCAGCTGTGGGCTTCATTCTCCACATAGTTCTCACCTGGGGAGTTGTCTCCCAGGTGCTCAGTATCGGAAAATGGCTGAGGTGCCCATTCAGCTCAACTCTGTTCGAAGTTGCTAAATCCCTCTTATCAGTCTTGCTGAGCCTGCCACAGCCACATAAATTTACAAAATATCAACTAATGTTACGTTTGTCTTTATAAAATAATCCTAGATGTAATGTGTGGTATTCACTGTGTTGTCGGCTTATGGCTGAGATAACTGCGAGTTTCTGTTCCCATCTGGAACACAGTGCAAGCAGGGATGCTAAAGGATTTAAGGTGATGCAACAGCTTTGTCAAGTAAATTTCCATGTGTACAGCATAAAATTTGTCACTGCTGCGTTATATTTCATTCTTCTTTCTCTTAAATTCCTAGATGAACACAGTAGAATAAGCACATTGTTACCTCCACTTTCCTCATCCAGGAGC
The DNA here is from genome assembly GCA_013398735.1 of Nothocercus julius. NCBI lineage: Eukaryota > Metazoa > Chordata > Aves > Tinamiformes > Tinamidae > Nothocercus > Nothocercus julius. The sequence goes on along the minus strand of VZSV01000050.1, from coordinate 622,014 downwards.
TCCATACTAAAGTGCATAGGAACACTGAAATTGACTGTTGCGTAAATTGCAAAATCAGATCTGTGGTTTTTTGTTTCTTTTTATTTCTGGCATAAAACTCCTACAGTGATCACTTGAACATACATTTGTTTCATGATGGAGTTGCGAGCGACATAGTAAGAGCATGAAAATATGTATAATTTACATTCTTTATTTTCTGTTTAATATAGCACCTGCTGTGTGGTAGCTGAACACACAGCTTGTCTCTGATCCAGCTGCAGGAGGCAACTGTGTTCGTTTCAGTGCAAACTCTTCTATTACTCCTGAGCCAAAGGAGCATCTTAGGACCCAAAATTCAGCCTGAGATGTTCTTGTGTAAGATAAAAGAGGCTTTGACTTGAATTTTGCATACATTTTCAATTGGAAATCCATTTGAAGAGGCTTTTAATGGAGAATTAAGTGTGATTGAACTTTCTTATTGGAGAGCTATCACATTTTAATAGTTTGCCAATTAGTACATATTACTGCACTGAGGAAACATTATGTATGATTATATGATGTTTTGTATGTATATGTAGCTTTGAAATATAGTTCTGTTTTGGCGTTGTTATTTACATTCCTAAAGGACCTGTAACATTTTTGCTTATCAGGTTGGCAGCTATTTTTGCTAGTATGAGCTTATTGGTGTATTGGTATGCAACTTGATGTTTTGCTTCAAAACAAAATGTTTCATCTAAATATATTTCAAAAGGAACATACTAAACCACAGATTCAATTTAGAGTGCTTTTGTTAGACAGATGAGAATAGTAGAGTTTACAAGATCATCTTAATTCTTACTTGGAAAATAAAATACTTTAAATAGGGTAGGAAGAAAATAGAATTGTTAAAAAAGAAAGCATGAACCTTAGCAAAAGGACAAGCTTTTCATGTTTCATCCATGCAAAGCCTCTGACTTCAAGAGGTTGCTTGCAGGGATAAAATGAGCAAATATTAGAAGGGGGGGGAAAGCAGAAACAAAAGCCAAAAGCTAGATAGCGACAGTTCTGCTTGCCGCAGGAGGAGGAATTAAGCTGTTCTGCTTTTTTTTCTTTCTTTTTTTTTTTTCCCTCCCCACTGCAGCTGTAATCTGATTTATAGTTGCTAATTAAAACTGACTTGTTTTCAGATTCAACAATCTCTTTGCCTAAAAAAGAAGCAGCAGCATTTTTTAAATGCCTGATGCAATTTGTATGAGGATAGAGAGCTTTTTGATACTTCAGATTTGATAATACTGGCATGACCTATTGGTCTTTTTCTGTGAAATTCATTTATGCTGTAAATTCAGTTGCTCAAAAACATTGTAAAACCCACTTTCACATAGATAGTAGTAAAAATTTTGTCACTTGCAATGAGTAAAGTACCAAGAATAAATAATATTTACTGCCTATATAATATTTCAAGACTACAGATGGGCTGAATGCAAAATTCACCTCTTTAGGGGTTTTAGCTCTTCCCCTTCTATGAGAGGATTCCCTCTGGAGAGAGGACTTTCTTTTTTGAGGAAGTGAATCTCTTTCTGTAAACAAAAGAATCAGGAAATCCAATGTATTACAAAGGAATGCAAGTTGTGCCTTTTTTCAAAAAAGCGATACCTAAATTAAAACCTGTTGTTTCTTTCACAAAGAAGGAGTTGGAAATAAGAATTTTGAGAAAAGAGAGTAAACCAGTACTAGAAAAAGAAGAGAGAAAAGGTAGAAAAAATAATCGAAGGATTGCCACAAGATTGAATTCCTATGAAAAGAATGTAAACTAAGACTTGATGGTTTCTTAGGCAGATAAAGCTTAGATAAATATACTGGGCATTCAGAAAATTCTTAAACTGATATGGAGAAGAAATAAAAGCGGAAGGAGAGCAAATGTGGACAGATGTGTAATGAGCTGGCCCTAGATGAAACTGTTAATAGCGTAGGCTGACCTAAAGCCTTAACACCGGGAGATTTGCACCAAAGACGACAGTGGTATATTGATTTCTGAACACAGCCTGGAATCGAACACCCTCTAGCCTGCAGTTCAACAGCCACCTTAACATTAGTATCTCATCATTTTTCTTTTGAAGCAAGCAATGAAGTATACATACGTTTGTATGGAGGAATGTTGTGCTGCTAGGAGCAAGTGCATATCTGTATAAATAACTGTTGTGAGCTTGATTATTCACTCAATTCAATTTTCCATGGAAGAGCTTTTTTTTTTTTTTTTTTTTTTTTTTT
>VZSV01000050.1:580761-613333 GCA_013398735.1 Nothocercus julius | reverse complement strand
CCCCAGCCTTCTTTCTGTGAAGCCTCTACCACATGCCTTTCCCACAGCCTTACCATGGGGACATAGCAAGCTGCCTAAAGAGGTGGCTCCTGCTGCCGCCACTGAGGGCACCAGTTGAACCAGACAAGCTGAGAGGTTAACTCGGAGTTTGTGCCAGTTTGGGTAAACCTGTCTTGTAGAGAGGCATCAAAATCAGTGTTTCCTGCAGCTGCAGACAGGGGAATGCTCAGAGTGTGTTGGTAGCCATGAGTTAGGCTACGCTGGGCTAATACATGTTCTGGGGAGACAGGGCAAACGCTGGCTCATTTAGCCAAGCTGAGCTCGGCCCTGCTCTCCAGGCTGCAAGCGTGAAGCTAACGGTCACCGCTGCTGCGCTGGCTCCTTACAATCAGCTCATAACTTTCTGCATTGCAGGTCTGCAGTCTTGCAGCTTCATTGCTTGGATCGTTAAGTGCCACCGAAAAAAAAAAAAAAAATCGAAAGACACTGAGCTATTGCCATTAAAGTCTGCATTCCCATGCAGGGTAAGCAAAGTAGGTGATGTGCTGTTTGTACTGTCTGTGAGGATAAAACACCACCAAGGTTAGGAAGTTTAAGGCTTTTTATCTTCTTCAGAAGTGAAAGTTCCCAAACTTACATTATTTCCCATGAGATACTCAATTCTCGAAAACAGCTGTCTTCCGAACTGGGAAAACAGAACGCAACAGGCTCCCGAGACAGGAGGTGAAGCCAGGAGGGTGCCAAGGTGCTCATCAGAGGAGCTCAGCCAGACGCCTACCTCCCTGCTTCTGTGCCAGGAAAATTTGTATCACGTATGAAATGACTGTGGTACAGAGTGCAGAACTTTTGGCCTGTGGAATTGTGATAAGGAGAGGGAAAACACAAGATTGTCTTTTGAAACGTGGAGGGTGAACTGGTGTGATCGCCTAGATTTCAGAACCCATGCCATAAAACAGTGAAACGGGTACAGGTTTATTTGCCGCTCTCTTGTCTTTGCAGTTAGCCCAGGGGAATTTAAGAGTGCTGTTTACTTCTGAGTATCCAGCTACTGCTTAGATACCTATTGTGGATTTAAAGGTCTAATACTGTACTAAGGTACTAAGCAAGGGATATTTATTTTTCCACAGGAAGGAGAAAGTAACTATGGTCATTTAGTCTCACTGTGTAGCTTTGCAGAGAAGATGTGGCATCTTCAGCCCATAGCAGAACATTCAAATGGCTGCACAAGTGAATACTGCAGCTTCTAGTACTTACCCTGCCTCCTCTCATGGTAGTTGTGCTTCAGTCCTGCTAACATAGAATAATCCTCTAAGCAAATACTAGAATTTAGAAGTGAAGAGGACAAGTTGCTGAACTGGTGCTCATCACTTCATCATCTTTGTATAGGTTTCCTGCCTGGATAAAAACTATTGAACAGTTTTGTGAGCACCGGTTTTCACCAGCCCCTGTGAATAACTGCGGTGAGCGTGGTCACTCCCCACGGATGCTCTGCTTGCTGTTGGGAGGGTTAGGCGGCAGAAACCGTGCCCGGGTACCTAGGCACTGTGTAACATGTAATTAAAAGTATAATCCTGCTAACTTCTGTTTGCCTTATCTGAATGCCTTAGAATTAGCACCAAAAAATGTGATGGACTCTGAGCATCTCAGCATATTCCTTAGATTAGCTGAATATTATTTTTCCAAAATCTATTGCTACGCATTTACTGTTTAATTGATTTGTTAATATACTGTGCAGTAGCATGATGAATTGTTGCACCTGATCTATTTGCTGACATAAACAAGGTGCATCTGGCAAAGCTCTATAGTTGATGTTCTTGTATTATGCTTATTGCTTTCCTAAGAATTATATTGTTTAATAAATATTCTGCCTTTCTTGCTCTCATTAGTGAAAAATAGATATGGAAAGAAACTTCCCTTCAGATATGCTCCATTTTGCTTCAAAATCGCTTTTAAAAATGGCTTTCGATATAGGAAGGGGAAGCAGTTTGATGCCTTTTGGAAGGGTGTGTTTTTCCCATGAGATTCCCCCAGTTGTTTGTGCCTGGGTGCAAGGGAAGCTGCTTGGCCAGCCGGTGTTCTCAGTCCCAGCCTCAGGCTGGGTTTGTTCTGTAGTAAAACTGTTGGTTACAACCTGCACAGACCTTGCCTAGGGCAGAGCAGCCGTCCTGGCCTGTTCAGTGCTGCAGAAGAGCAGCAGGTAGGGAGGAAAACGGCTCCTTTTAGCAAGGTCCTGTCTCCCTGAGCACATGAAAATAACCGTGTAATTTATATCTGTGTCCTTTCCCAGCATCTGCTGCTTAGCAGTGTGTGTGACCAAGGCACTCTCCTTTTATACCAGGTGTTCTTCCTGCCTAATTTGCTTACTATTACCAAAAATTAGTATTTTATTAGTGAAATATTTCCATGCTGGAAAATCCAAATGTTGAAAAAAATAATAATTTTATAGATTAGATGCTTCTATTTAAGAAAAGAGTAATAATCAGCAGGAATAGAAATGGAATAACAGTGCAGTAAGGTTCACTGATGTAATACTCCTTGGATCACCAGACGATCTGTAGTTATATACCTGTCCCTTAAAAGGAGGGAAGAGTGAAGCATCCAGTTAAAGGTGGTATGTGCTATTTCCACACTATATGTTCCCTTTGGAGAGAAGCCCCCTGGACTGTACCTGGCACACACATACAGCTGCTTGCAGTGAGTGGCTCACATTGATAGGACGTAACATGTTTCTTGACTCTTATTTGTATGGAGGCAGTGTCAACATGCTGGAGGTTCCTGTGTGGAGGTGCCTCTTTTCTCTTAAAGTATTACAACATAGATCAGGAAGTAGCCCTGACTACTGCAGATGTAATTTAGCAGTCTGATGTCAGAATGTGATAACTGCTTTCCACTTCATTCTGAACTTCTGGATTAAAAAGCTTATTTGAAATTCAGTTACTGTTAGAGCTGCCTTTATTCTTCATTCCTTTCAGTGTTACAATTTGCCAAAGGCTGTTTAAGCAGCAGTTGTCCTTGCAGCTCAGAAAGTGCAGAGGAGGAATGGCAGTTTAGGCTTCTGTTTTGTCAGTTTTTCTCTTGCAAACTGGGGTAACTGAGCTGGTTCCTCTCCACTGATGGTTGGGATTTTTTTGTTTGTTTTTTGTTTTGCTTTTGTTTTTTTTCCCTTAATGATTGTGGACATTTATTCATTAAATCTGATAAATTCTGACTTGTCTATTGGTTAAACAGCTTGATACTTGGTGACCATTTGCTAATCGCACTGCACCTGGCACACTGAGTTCGGGATGCAAGTCAACAGCTTTCCAGACTTCGGCATTTTGTGAAGTGTTTTATGGATGTGCATTTCCATATAGAGAATCTATACAGAGGGGTTTTTTTTGTGATGGTTGAAAGTTCACAAGTTTCTGATATACCTTCCATTGCCACAATGTCATGTTACTTTGTGGACAAGGCGACCCAGAGTGGGGGAAGGATTCATTTTTAAATTAGTCCCCAGTGTTTATACAAGTAAAAGCTTATTCTGTCTCTGTATCATACTTAAAATTGCATTAAAGGCTAGATCTTTCTCAGAGGCAAGTTCTACTGCTCTGCATCACTTACCTAGCTGTGGCATTTAGTGCTGTTACAAGTTAAGTAGGCTTTTGTTTCATTTTGAAAATAAAATGTAAACTGAAATATGCAAATTCTCTCAGGGAAATTCTTACTATAAAGAATGATCCACCCTCAGGGACCTATTGCACTCTTTGTTTCTTTCCTAGCAAAGTGGTGCAGTATTTGATTAGCTTAATTACTGCTCTCCACAAAGATCAAGTCTTTGCTGAGACTCTTTGTGGGAGCTTCTCTAAGATGCCAAGTTTTCAACCTACTTTTCCAGGAGCATGTTATTTTTATTCAGTCTTTACTTCATAACCAAGGCTGACACTGGGACATTAACCTGTTTGTCACCTTCCAGGGCCAGTAAGTTCTCTTTTATTTCAGTGAAGTTTATTTCAGTGCCTGTCATCAAGTGTTTTGTCCAAAGATGTTGAAATGGATTGAAGCTTTTACTCTCCATCTCTTCAAATATCCTGCTAATCTCCTGCCAAGCTCCCCTCCTGCAGTGGCTCTGTCTGTGGCCAAGTGCCCTTAGCTCTTGCTGGCTCCGCAAGTGTCACACCTACAAAATTTGCCTAATGTCTCTGAAACAGAAGCTTGGAGCTACTCAGTGATAACTGTATATTGCAGACTTGTTATCAGTGTCTAGCTTAAAAATGCTAATGTTGTTGGTCCTGAGGCCACTCCTGTGCTTGTGAAAGTGCCTTGCCTTAAATAATCTAATGCAAGACTAGAATAGTTCATTTCATACCAAGAGCTGTTTCATACCAAGGTGGCCAGCTTGTGCCTCAAAATATTTTACGAGTCCCTCCTCTCCCTGTCTATCTTAATGCACAGTGATGCATTTCTTAAGGCCTGGTTCAGTCCCCCCAAGTGTTATATGGATATGGAAGTTGTAGTTTCTTCTTCTCTTCAGTGCTTCAACTTAATTTACCTTCTCCTTTTTGTTGTGCTTTCTCAACACGTTCTTTAACCCCCTCTCTTTTGTCCTGGAGAAGAGAATTGACTTCTCATCAGTAGTTTGAGATTGATGTGCTGTGTTCCACTGTGCTCCTCTTCTGCTAAGTAAGTGCCCTAGAAATCAGCAGGAGTGTGACTCTGCCTCCAGCTTGCTATTCTGTTACTCTTTACTTTAGGTTTTAGGACAGAAGCAGTCTAGAAAAATAAAAAAGAATCCCTGTGCTGGAGAAGGTGCAGTGATTTAATAGAGTCCTCAGCAGACAGAGTTTTTTAGGCTTGAGAATCTTTGCAACTTTGTTGACAATCCATTGAAGAACTTTGTTGCTGGGATCTGTGAAATCTGACGAGTTTGTTCTCTCCTTCCTACTCGGTCTGTTTCACCCATTGTATGTGCTTTGTATGGGATATCTTGGCTTAGTTTCATGTTCTGCTAAAGAATGAGGGAGCTGAGATTTTTCCAGTGAGATGTAACCAAAGTTTCGGTCTCGTTGCTGAAAATGAGTGTCTAATTGCACTTTTTTTTTAATGACTGGGAGTTTCTTTTGGTACTAGGTGATGCAGATGTACCTCCCGTTTTGTGGGATTGCCATATCCAATGCCCAGTTATTTGCAGCTTCAAGGAAGGAATATGACAGAAGCAGGGTAAGTAAAAGTGTATATTGGACCAATATTAAACACTTTTTTTTTTTCCCCCTCAGTTTCAAGCTCTGCACATATATTTGTTAAGTATTTTTATTTAATTATATTCCATTTCAAAACAATGTTTTAACAACAGAGAGTGCACTTGATTTAGGCAGCAAGCTGAGAAAGTAGGAGGTAAATATGCTCTTGGTGGTAGCTATTGTTTTCCAGGGTCAACTTGCACTGAGACAGTTGTGTGTGTAAGATAGACTGCGCAGTGGAAAGAGTTATGTAGCCACAGATTCAAAATCTCTTAAAATTCCAGAAAGATCAAACTTCTGGCATGCTGCATTTGTAATATTCATGTGCAAATAATGTGGATATATCTTTCTAAAAGTAAGCAAGCAAAACCCCTGAGCATGAAAGGTTTTGACAGCATGTGTCTGCATAGATACATTACTCGTGGTTGCTGATGCCATGGGTGATTTGGGGCAGGTGGCCGCGAACAAGTGAAAATAATACTGAGCTCACGTTTACTTATCAGCATTTTTTAAAATAAAAACTGTTGAAGTTTTTTTTTTTTTTTCTAACTATTTTTTTTTGTTTTGTTTTTTTAATAGCCTTTCTTGCAGTGACATATACTACATTTGTTGTTACATATTGTGTCCCACAAAGTTTCAGTAGAACTACCATCTGTAGTGTCTAATTCCTCTTCCTCCGTAACCTGGCAAACTGCAGCTCTCTGTATGATGCTGACACTTCAGGTTCAGGATTTTGGTGCCTTCCATGTATAGAAGTTAGTGCTTTCCGCTATTTCAAACACTAAGAATAGTCCTTTCTAGTAGCTTAGCAGTGCAGTGTATAGATTTGATAGTCATGAAGTATTCTACCTTGTCTCCTATTCAAGACTGACTACAAACAGCTCTATTTCCGGGTGGGAGTTAGGGGTGGAATGGAAGAATTTTCTGCCAAAGTTTTTTGTTTTAACATCAATTAATAATAACAATAAATAAAACAATAAAAAAAAAAGTGTAATTGTTTGACCACTCTGGGACTTAAAATTTGCTACAAACTTTCAGCCTTTAGGGACAGACCTTGGAGGAATCAACATTTAATCTTCTGAGGAAGGCATTTGGCAGAGAAATTACATTCTCATTCTTCATTACAAAAGGCTAAATTCTTGAGGGTAGACAGACACCTCAGGGGATTGGAAGAGAGATACATATTCCTTGCTCTTGTTGCTTCAGTCATGGAAGGCATAACAAATGTCAGCACCATTTGACAGCGCTATGATGGCCAAAATCAAGAACAAAGATTGTGCCTCCTTGGCTATTCTTCATTTATTTATTACTTCCACAAGCAAAACAAGAGTTTTCTGTCCTTGTCTACAGGCTTTGCTGGAAGTAGTGAATGATCTCTTTGAGGAACAGACCGACTTGGAGAAAATTGTCAAGAAAATCATGCATCGGGCTCAGACTCTGTTGAAGTGTGAGCGGTGCTCGGTGTTACTTCTGGAAGATATTGAGTCACCAGTAAGTTTGTCTTCACGTTCAGGGAAGTTTTAGCATATGAGTGGTGTAACAGCTGTTTTTATTGTTTATGTCATGCGTAATTGTTGGACAGAGAGTGTTCTTTCAGCATTTAATTCTTAAATATAAATTAGGTGCAGGTCAAATCTTAACACTGCTTTTCAAAGGGATACTGGAACTTATGTTTGTGATTCATTTTGCTTACTTAAAGGCAGTTAATGGGATGTCTGTAAGTTCCTGGTGGATCACCATCTGATGTCCTGTGGATCTCGATGCAATTAGTGCATAAAAAGCAGACAGGGGCAGCTAAACTGACGAAAAAGGTGCTCCTCTGGTCAGCTTAGAATAGAAAAAATACCTGATTTGTTATCAAATATTTATTTTATAGACTCCTTTCTTTCACAGTGTAGCCACTAGAAGGAAGAAATACCTATTCTGTAGCTCCAGTTAAATTTAACTGGAACTTAAAATATTGCTTATGTTTTCAGGCTAATGCCATATAAAATCTGTGTTGCTTGCGGGTTGTTTCAGAACCAAAAACAGTTGCATCATCAACAAATCTTTAATGTTTGTTTTTAGAACTAATCTTTTCAGTTCACATTTCAATAAGTAATCATCAGCCTCCCTTGCTAATATTTCTACAGTGTTCATTCTTTTGGATCTGTTATTGTTTAAATGTAGCACACTGAAATACTGATGTAGTTTCTATTCTAGTGTGTAACATTTTGGTTTCACGTAAAAATCTTTAATCAGATTACCGGTCCCTCAGAAATAAAGATAAAAATAAACTTACCAAGGCATTCTTACCTGACCATCCTCTCAGCAGCTCAGTGAGCTTTAAAGCAATCAAATCATGTTTTCATAATGGTCAGCTTGTGAACTCTTATCTCAGGAATGTTTGGTGTGAAATCCAATATTTTAGTGTAGATGAAAAACAAGACGGTAAAAGTTGCACCTGTAACACAATGAATTTTTTCAGCAGCTTCTGGTTGGGATTTGCACCTTCCTGAAAGTTTTCTGTTCACACTAGCTATTGGTAAGGTATGATTGGGAGCAGCTATATTTATGTTGCACATTTTAACGTGTTCCTTTAATACCTTTGGGAAATACTCTCTAAATAATGAGAATTGGTCTCAGTTCCCAGATGATGAAAATGCTGTGAAAAGATCAGTTCTCGTGTTATTTTGACCCAGTAATTGTTCCCTGAGGTGGCAGAAAACCCACTGAAAGAAATTTGAATGCAAATGTCTAGATAGTCACTTGTTCTTGGTATGGGAGTGAATTTTTGCATTGAGCAGGGGAAGTGAAAACATGACTTTCAGCACTGTTCAGATATGCTTGTTATTTTCCAGTTTTCTCTCTCCACTTGAGCAAGGGATAATTATTTTGTTGCCGAGTTCAGTTGGATGCATAGTTTGAGGCAATACGTATAGAAGTATTTAGCAAGAGTTATATTTCAGGCACAGTTTTGACTTGGGCTTTTACTGGGGCTCTCTAATGCTGCCATTCATAGAGTATTGACAATTTCTTTAAGAATCTGTGACATTATTGTCATTTTTATGATTATTACTATTAAGAAAGCAAATTTTTTTTTTTTTTTTTTGCCCCTGCTTGTTTTGAGGATAATCACCACAAATAAACTTTCAGCCTTTCTCTTGATTGAAGAAATACTTGAGGGATAAAAAGTGTTATTTGTAATACCATTTTCTTCCTCTCCAAATACCTTGGGATTCACTGACTCTGTAATTGATTATTTGTTGTAGGGTTGTGTGTCTAAATGATGATCGGAGAAGCAATCACAAGTGGATGTGTCTGCGTTTAGGGCAGAAAAAACATTGCTTTGTTTCCTGGAGGAAAAATACAATTCTCATTTCACTTACACTAATAGAAATTAATTAATTTTAGTGGAGTATGCCCTAAATTATACTAGTATTCATAAAAGCTGGATCAACCTTGTTTTTCAGTTATGTATTCTGTTATAGAATTTTAATATTTCTGTTTTATTTTCCCATTTTAGACCCCTCGTAATGATTTTATAATTATGTTTTCCTACTGTGTTTCTATGGAATGTTATTATGGTTGCAATTATAATATGAGTATTATTTTTATATAAGAGTACATTATTTTGGTAGTAGGTTGTGGATGGCATTGCTTTTATTTATTTATTTTCTGCTGTTACTATTTTTTTCTACCTTTGAGAAGAGAGCTTTTTTTCTCAGACTGAGGCAATGAGGCCTTGGGCCTCCTTACTCCAGACCCAATCCTGAAATATGGTCAGCTGAAGCTTAAAAAGTGTCAACAATATTTCTTTTTCTTTTTTGATTTGGAGTAGGAGATATGTATCTAAATATATCTGCATAGATTTACCCAATTTTAAGCCATATTTAAAATGTTCATAATTTGTACATCATATGAAAATATTTTCTAATGTAGATTTCAAGTGGAATATAGGGAATCACCCTAGCACCCAAAAAAACATTACCTGGATTCTCTGTCACATCAGCTAGTCTTAAAATTGCATGTGTATTTACTACTGTTGGCAGATATGCCAATACCACACGTTCAAGGGAAATTGGATACCATTAATACTGTAAATCGATATTTCTATTTATTTTCCTTTATAAAAAAAACTGTGAAGTTGTGGATAAAGTTCCCTAATTTATGTCCCAAAGTCCTTTGAAGAAAAAGAACATTCTGTTTCAGAAAAAAATTTATGAAGGAGGCTTGAAAATATGAATTGATTTGATATTACCTGTATAAGAATTACAAACAGGAGATAGTTTCAGCATGAATTCTCCATTGCAAGAATATTTTATTTTAAGATCACAAGATTAAAAAAAAAAATCATAAAAATGTAGGAACCTGATACTACTGTTTTAGTATGTGTGTAACATTTTAAATAATGATTTTAATATCCTTTTTTTCTTTTTATGTGACAGGTGGTGAAATTCACAAAGTCCTTTGAACTGTTATCTCCAAAATGCAGTGCTGATGCTGAGAACAGGTTAGCCCTCCCATCTTCTGTGGTAATGCATTGATTTCCAGCCCCACCGTAGTTTTAAATTTGTTTGATCTTAGTTATGTTTTCATATAGAACTTTGAGTAGATTTGAGAGAACCTGAGCCGAAAGATTTTTTCAGATAAAACTCATGCAGTATGGCTTGAATAAACATACATGCTAATATTGGTATTTACATACTAGTGTTGTATCACTATCTCAGAGAAGAAACCATGAAACAACTGATTTTTTTATTGTTGTTTTCATGGAGAACATGCATATGTTCTGCGTGGTAAGTACTGAAGTAAAATAACAAAATAACTTTAGATCATTGTCTTACAAAATGCCCCCTTACCGTTGTTTTGAAAGGTTTCTGGTAAGATTTTGATTTTTTTCTCTAGTCCTCAAGGTGTAAGGACTGCAAATCCCAGAGGATATGCATTTGCTAGAAACTATATTCCTGTGACTAAATCTCGCCTGGGAGCCCAGTCAAAAATATGTATTTTGCTTAGCGGGATCTGTACTTAAGCATTGATAAAAAGCTAACTGTAAGAGGTGGTACAAAGAGCTTTTTCTTCACTTGGATTTACTATCTTCATTCCTAAGAGGGATTGTAATGGGCTCATATTAAAAGGGGTACATGCTGATTGTGTGGATGGAGATTCAGAGCTGTTATTTAAAGGTTTCTGTCATCTGCTAGGGCTCAAACTCAGTGGTTGTCATATACTGTATTACATGCAACCTAGTTTCATACCAATTTTGATTTTAATTTTCCATGTAGAATCATTGCTGCAATGATAAATCTAACTTTTTGTCTATCCTGATATCAGTAACTTAGCAGGCTCGGAGATTATTTAGTGCTTCTCCATAGTTAAGCCCTTTAAGCAGTAGTGTTCGAAAAAACTTAAAGGAAAAATTTCCTTCTTTAATGTATCTTCATCTCCAGTGTGGTAAGGCAGATATGTGCCTTGTGCAGCAGACTCCAATAATTCATAATTTGTAATGCTTTTCATGGAGTGATCTCACAGCATTACAAAAATGGACAGCTCTGTTTTTAACATGTGCAGCCTATCAGTAGAGTCCAGGGCCAAACAGAAAGCCAGGAGCAGAGCAGAAAGCAGAATCTCCTCTGTGCCCTGTCCCACCGTGAAGAGAGAGAGCACTGGGGAGACAGCATGGAAAAGGAAAGCATGTATATGAAACTTTAAATATGAATAAATAATCTGCTGATTCATCTGAGAAACACAAGCTACCACTTTTAACAAAGAGCTTCAGAGCAGTAATTGCTCTTTCCTGGTTCAATTAAATGGATGAAAATAGGTTCCTTTTGCTCAGGGACAGCAATATGAATCAAGGGTTGTTAACTGTTATTTTTGTTTTTCACAAACTTGATCCATAGCCAGATTAGTCAACACAACATAGAGTAGTGTCAAGATAACCAAGCTGGCTCATTTCTTGTTACCATAGTTATATTAGCGTGTTACCAAAAAGCAGGTTTTAGTAGCCTGCTCTGCATGTGCTCAACTTGGGCTTACTCTGAGACACATGGATATGCATATGCAACTGGGGCGCTAGTCGTAAAAGATTTACAGAGTTATATTTCTGTATATCTTGGTATGAAGATATATTGCTTTCCTTTCATTTTTTTGTTCAGTGGAGAACAAAGTTGGTTTTACAAAAATGGAGTTTAGACTGGCAGATATGACATCACATTTGGATCTAGCACAGGCACAGCTTGTGTTATTGGCACTGCGGTGGGAAAATAAAGGTTATTTAGGATACAGAATAATGCCTGGAGCCCCTGACATTTGAGCTTTTTTTTTTTTCCCCCCCCTAGTGAATTGTGCCCTTTTCACTCTAGATTCTGCAGACCCAACTGATGAGAAGTCATGAGATGTTTCATGTGAATTAAAATGGCGTAGAGTGCTATTCCTTCATTGTTACTCCAGTTAAGATAAATATTATCTATTTGGATTTTTTGTGGGAAACTGGGGGGAATTGTAAACAGAGAATGGTTATATGAGGTTTTATCTGAAAGAGGGGGAAAAAAAAGCTTTAAGGACAATATATCTCTCCAATTCTAACACATTTTCTCTTTGATTTTAGAAGAAATTGCCATTTGCTTGACAATTCCCTAAACGTTGCAACGAATACGTCTGTCTCTTTCTTTTCTGCTTTTTGTAAAGAACCCATTTCTTGCAAGGCCACATGTGGATTTGTGTGTGTAATTTTTCTCTTTCCAGCACCCTGCACGCCTGAGTTCAGTTCTAGTTCCTGTTGGTACAATGATGCTCTCGTTCTTTTTTCCAGCCATGCAGTTCTTCAAGTTCTTTCTTAAATTTGTCCTCTCTGAAAAAAAGTCCTCTTTATTCACGTTGATCTGAGAAGCCTTGAGGATTCTGTTCTCATGTGTTCTGAGTGCATGTGAGCCAGGGGGGACTTGCTGTGGGTCACATCTTTCCTGCAGAGAAGTCATCCCGGTGGGTGCCACCCTGGGATCCGCAAGCATCGGTGGCAGGCCAGCGGCTCCCACCCCAGCACGGGAGAATACCCACATTCCCTCCCAGCGAGGCTGCTGCCGGATGGGCTGAAATCCTGCTCCAGCTGCACAAACTGCAGAACCCCTGGAGCCTCTCGAGCAAATTCTGCTGGTCTCTGGCGCTTGCTGCCCGTGCAGGAAGGGAGGAGGTGGTGTAAAGCTGCCTGCATCCACGCAGCAAGATTCAGAGGCTTCCATAGTATGAAAAAAAAAAAAAAAATGTTGCTTGGGATTTGGGATTTTTTTTTTTTTTTTTTTTTTTTTTTTTTTTTTTTTTTTTTTTTACAGTAGCTTCTGTTTGTTCTGAGCTGCAGAGGATGGAGGCTGAGCCAGCTGGCTGTAATTTAGCTCCGAATTAAACACTGATATTTCCTCCCAGTGAAAGCTGGGTCTCTCCTCAGTGCAGTCCTTAAAGTGTTGCTAGGAATGTGGGTGACACAGCAGAGCGTACCTTGAAAACTTCTTTCTGAATTATGTCTTGATTATTTAACTTGAATTAATTTGCCACTTAAAATGCTTGACACCTATAATACAGTCCTGATTTAAAGTCTCTTACATAATCATATCATTCAAATTTCAATCTTTTCTGTATATCTTGTATCTCTTACAATTTTATGGCTGTTTTTTCCTAAGATATGCACTGAGAACTATGCATCTGTAATGAAAACCCTACCTTTAAACAATTTTGGTTTCTCAAGTACACTGACGTCCTAAAGTAATTTTTGAATTATACAGATGAATTTTTGTACTTCAATTCAAGAATGCTGTGTTTGAATATAGGTTCCTGTCAAAGTATATGCATAACATGTTACGCTTGCTCAAAATTCTCATCCTAAATGAAAGTTGTTACCCTGAGATTTCTTTACGTAAATTATTCTTTCCATCTCTATAATCTTCTAAGAATATTGAGTTTTCTTTAAAATGAGTGACTTAGATGAATTAGTCTTCAGAAAAAGAATACAGCCAAAAAAAAAAAAAAAAATCAGTCCTTTCACCTTCGAGTCCTCAAACAACTCTGCTTGCACCCTTCTTCCATTCCCATGCATTGCTTTGAAGTTTCTAGCCATTGCACTCTTCTCCAGGGCTGCTCAGAGGCACTTTTTCCTAAACAGATGTGTTTAGATCAACAGATTGAAAGTTAATTGAATTTCTCCTCCAAACTAGGATGACATGAATTAATTTATTTGCACATAAATAACTACCCCTTGCCAAGGTTATAAATGTGTTTGCAGTAAGTCAGTGAGAAGTGAACTCGATGAGGCACGGGATGAGGACCTTAGAGTCTGTACGGGTGCAAAGTTTCCTGCAGAAACCGTGACTTCTCAGATGGTGCTGAGCCAGCCTGAAACGCTGGTGCCTTGTGCTGGTTCCCTGAGAGCCCTGCAGCCCCTCGCGGGTGGTGGCAGGAGTTCAGCTGGGAGAGAAGGGAAACATTCCCGTGCTCTGTGTCCGTCCACTTTGCTCTTGCGGCGGCACATTGTTGATCCCAAGACTTATTTTGTGATCCCTTCTCCAGCCACTTGAGAATTACGAAACTAAACCAAAGAGTTGGCATTTGACCTGACAAATAATCATAGTATATATGAATTAAAATGCCTCTGAAGTATTAGACTAATTTGAAAAATTTAAGTCTAAAAATATATGCTTTCAGGTAGCTCTACAAAGAATACTATTTAGAATGGTCTGCTTATTTGGAATGGGAGCAAGCCTATATCCCATGGAAAGCTGGAAGATAATCCCACTCTTGATTCATGTGTAACTGCCTGTCATTACTGAACGTTGCATTTAATTTACACAGTAGACCAAGGGTATTTCAGAGAAGAGTAGTGAAAAGGAAAGATTTTTTCATGTACTATTTTGAAAAAAAAAAAAAAAAAAAATTGTTCTGTAAATAATTCTTAGTAACCAGCAGTAGCTGTGAACGATTCCACTCTCCTTATGATTATGCCTATAAGACAAGTTGGGCTTTAAAGCCATGCTGACTAATGTTTTCTTCCCTTGCTGTGCCGTATGATAGTTTCAAAGACAGTGTGGAGAAATCATCATCTTACTCCGACTGGCTAATAAATAATAGCATTGCGGAACTCGTAGCTTCCACGGGGCTCCCAGTGAACATCAGTGATGCCTATCAGGATCCTCGCTTTGATGCTGAAGTAAGAGAGCTTTAGAAATGTCAATGTACATCCTATTTTTAGCACTGTAACTAATGAAGTACAATTTTTATTATCAACTTTGAAGGGCTGTAAAGCATGTGAATACTTGTATTGAATTATGTTTTCTCTTCAGTGTATGTCCTGCTCCTGATCTTTTGGTGTTGGCATGGCTTTATAGAGTGATCATAGGTCACTGAATCAGTGTATAACTACAGGTGGTTACTCTCCATCCCTGTTTTATAAATGATACTTCTTGTATCAAGTGCTTTGAGCTTTATGCAAACTGGATTTTATTGCTGAAAATTGCACTGCTGGCGTTCTGTGGTGGAGCCAGCACTGTAGGCCATCAGGGTGACGGGGACTGTGTGCACACAGGCCGTAAACAGAATCAGTATCTGAAGAGACAAATGTTGGTTTCAGTCTGATTTAGCCAACTACCCTTTTAATTCAGTAATTCTGCACAAATAAAATATCCATGCTGGTCTGGTTATTTATTCAACATGCATATCATTCCTAATAAGAATTGTGTGTGCATCCCAAGGTACTCATTCCAGTCTTAGCTAGAATGGAGTAAATTTAAATAAAGATGTATACATACGCCTTGCTTCTAAATCGTATTAGAGGCATATGGAGGGACAAAACCTTCACTGAATTCTGTCTGGTGAAACAGAATTACCACGGGGAACTTGTGCAGCACATTACTCAGTGGCAGAACTGGTCAGCAAGCTCCCCGAGCCGGACTGCAGCAACAAGAAGTAAGCGTGGGAGCGTTTTTATGCCAAGTCTCCTTGGTTCCAGTTTTGTAATGCCTTATTATAAGGAATAGATCTCAGACCAGCAGAATTTGTCTGCATTGATGCTAATTTGTTCAGAACTCCACAACGTATGATTAATGCCTGTGGACTCTTTCGTGTCTCAGAGATGCACTGAAGTAAAGGATACCAATCCTTGATGGGTTTGCAGTTGTACTTTTATGTCATGGCCTGAATAATTCAGCCTTCTCGTGTCTGTTTCATAGTTAGTCCTGTCAAAGTTACAGGAACTGCCGAATTTAAATAGAGAATGAAAAATCACCCAATACCCGTGGCAGTAATTATTTTCTGCTGGAAGGTTCATATGAAAATGCCATTCTCAAATTCAGTTGTTAGAATCATGGATCTATAGTCAGGTGTACTAAAAGAGGAGTGTGTTATCCCTAATGTCTTAATCAGAATAAATATGCAGGTGAAGTTATGAACATCATTTGTTCTGTGCTTGTACTAAAAACACTCTCCATCAGCTGTTTTCTTTCTACACTAATTGTCATTTTAAAAGTTTTGATGCTTGATTAAAAAATCCCCAGTTCACGAGAATTTCATGCACATTATTTTCATTAAGTTTATTTTTAAAAGTATGTGTGGGGCAATTTTACCCCTCCTCTCATGGATTTTAGGGGGCACTCCAGTCTGATTTCAGGGACGTGTTCTGTGTATGTTTGGATTAGCAGTACTCTCAGAAACCTGAGCTCCAACTTTCACTAGCCAGCAGATCACAATAATTCCATCCTGCCTTGACTGAGTCTGTGAATTATCGCTGATCTTTTACTTCTGTTACAGATTGCCTTAAGCATCAACAGTTTTAGTAAGAGAACATCTCCTGACATCTTCTTTGAGTAGACTCATTCCACTCTCTTAGTTTCTCTTAAAATCTTTTTTGATAAAGCGTTTTATTTCTTGACATTTTGTAGAAATAACCATGAAAAATAAAGCTTATTCACCATAGGAAATGAAGAATCAATTAAATTTGTACATTTGTACAGAATCAATTAAATTTGTAACATTTGTACAGAAATTCTCAAATCTTGGTTTTGTTCACATCAATTTCTTCCTGGATTGCACTTCTTCACAGGAGTTGTCTGGACATGTGCACCGTCACAGTGTGCCTTCAATTTAAAATCAAAGTTGTACATTCTCAGTATTAAAGATCACAAAAGGTGGTGATTTTTGTATTTGGCATTTTTTTAGAATTGTCCTTGTGACTTTGATCTAAACCTACCATGAATGAGGTACAAGCTACTCTAAATAGAATTACATGAATTTTGTAAATGTAAACTTATGGGTCTTCTGCTTGACATACCTATTTACTAGAATTTCAAAGTCTGTAAGTGATAAGCTGTCACTGATGGGAGCTCTCATTTCTGCATTTCAGGCTGACCAGATCTCTGGCTTTCACATAAGGTCTGTTCTGTGTGTTCCTATATGGAATAGCAGTCACCAAATAATTGGTAAGATGTTCCTCAGAGCCTCGCCATTTTTGTGCTAATGTAAATTTAATTCTGTCTTTTTAATTCTATGTTCCTTTTTCTTCTTTTTCCCAGCTGAATATTGTTAAGAAGTTACGGTACCTAGGATGCATGCTAAGTATCCAAGAAGGGATGTTTTGACTTGGATACTGTATGGACTTGTTCAGCTTTCCTATTGTTTCCCTGTTGAGCTATATATTGTGTTGAAGACTAATGAGAAGAAAACTGAAATTCTAACAATATTAGTGTAAAATGCGTAGTGTGCTTTGGTAGTTTTCCTGGCTCTCCCTTTTTTGCGCACAGCTCGGGCAACTCTTTTTGCAGTCCAGCCAAGGGGTCGGTTCTCTCTTTAATGATCAAAATACCCAGTCAGAGAAAATTTCCCGAGGCGGCTGCAGCAGCTGCCAGAGCTGCCCGTGCCAGTGGTGCTGCCGGCTCAGGGTGCTGCAGGGTGTTGCCCGCTTGATGCGAGAGCCGGCGTGCAGCCGAAGCGCTTGGCACCGGGACCTCCGAGCCCGGGCAGCAGAGAAGCTGCGGGAATGGGGCCTTCCGGAAGCGTGGGTGACAGCGGGGCGCTTAGCAGCCTCAAGAAACAGAGGGGAAACTCGGCTTGACTGCGGATAGTTCTTACGGCGTTTTTCTAAATGAAGTAGAAACAGCGTTGAAGTGGAACTCGGCATTAACGCGGCTATGGCCAATAGCTTTGCATGCTTTTTTCTCTCTCTCTCTCCAAGTTGTTTAAAGAAATTGCATTTTTTTCACTTGTTCAGTAAATTCCTGGGTGACTCATATTAGAGAGAGGAAAAAAAAAAAAAAAGGACATATATACCCAGATTGTGCTAAATTAGCTAAGATTTAGGACTCAAGGTACTGATTGAGCAAATTATATAAGCAACTTGAAATTACAAGAACAACTTACACGCTTGATGTTAGCAAAGTGTTTAAGTACTTTTCAGAATCAGGTGTATAAGTATTTGTGCAAAGCATTGTGAGTAAAGTTTTTTCAATTGCTAATTTTGGGTTTACAGAACAAAAAATAACAGTTGAAAGCTATAAACTGAGCCCTGGTTTCAAAACAATCAGAACTCCAGATATTAATATCTGCTTAGTGTGTTCCAGAGTAAATATGTGCAATTTTACTTTTTAATTTTAAAAATATTTTTTACATGTTACTAATGAATAAAATATTCTGCATTATGAGTTAATGAGTAAAGATTATAATTCATATTAACTCTTTCTGAAGGGGTAGCTCAAGTGTTGAACAGGCTTGATGGAAAACCCTTTGATGATGCTGACCAGCGACTGTTTGAGGTAAGAGGCATTCGGTTTGGTAGCAGAATTTGCTCTTTGGGGATAATCCTGCTTCATCCTTTTGGGGGGAAAAGAATACCTGATTTATATTTATGGTCAGCACCTTTTGTACCACTTTTTTGTTGCTGTAGAAGTGTTATTTATTAGTGTTTAAGTGTCCGCGCTTACCATTGCTTAGATGAGAGATGATATAGTTGATTATTTGTTTTGGCTCTACCAGCAAAGCACAAAATCCTGGTGTACTTGTCTCTACGTATCTGTGTGCAGGTACAGAGGTACACATGCACTTCATTAGTGGGTGTTTTTTTAATTAAGCAATTTCACTAACAATGATTTGATTACGTTTGTACAATCCTTTCTTTGTGATAGTATGGAAAGTTGTACAATAAAAGAACCTTCTGTTTGTCTTCAATCTCTGTATAATATTTGAAGATATGATAATGGTTAAAATTACTGTGTTCTAAATGAAAGTACGGAACTACTGGATTCTTTCTGGCTTGCAGGAGATCATATTTATTGCAGGTCTGCCAATCATCTGTTTGCATAAGGTAAAATTTTGGTCCCTTGACTGTCAAGTTACAAATAGAAAAAAGATTGTATGTCAAGCGATTGCTTATTTTAGTTTTTGAAATTGGTAGATACTGTGCTCAGTGTTCTCCCTGGAAAACAGGTTGCTTGAAAAATAGGGACATTACATAAAAAGGTTCCTTTAATGGCCGTTTATTCTTGTATAGCAAGTGTATTGTCCTATATCCCCCAGATAACATGCTCCTAAATTTCTATAATTTATGTTTTCTATTTTATTAATCCTACTAATCCTCTTTAATAAATTAAGCCAGCACTCTCTCTTTGTCTCTTACAAAGAGGAAAGTGCACCAGCAGCCTCAATATTTAGCAGGTCTTTACTGCTCAGGCTGGGCAACTCCCTGCTTCCCAATTCAGTGAATCACCTTAGCAGTTCTTAATTGTATTTTTTAATTTTTTAAGAGCTAGAGTATGGGAATGTTCCTTCACTATTGTATCCCCCTAAATTACGAAGTGCTACCCAGATTTCAAAGCCTTTTCTATGCTAGGCTATTGAGCCTGCCCTGCAGCGTTCATGCAGTTCATGCAGTTCATGCGTTGGGAACGGGGCGCGTGGAAAAGGGCAGGTTCCCGCCCTGATCAGCGCTTGCTCAGGGTTATGCAAACAGGTTGTGGGAGGAGGTGGCTGTTTGCAGGCAAAATACACAAGTCCTGAGCTGGCACGAATGAAAAAGCTTGAAGGGGAGTAACTCAAGGGATCAGGGTGAGACAAAGGCCCTGAGCCCTGTAGACAGGGTGCTGGTGGCACCCCCAGCAGGGACGTCCAAGAGGGGCATCTAGCTCCTCCAAGACCTTCTCCGGGTTGGGCTTGAAGAGCTGACCTGTGCTAACTACTGCCATTGGCCTTGAGAAGGCTTCACTTGGTAAAGTTGCATCCTAACTAAAACACACTTCTTGCATATTACCTTTTCTTGCTCAGGCTAGTGACCTACCTGCATTTTCTAGGTAACCTGTCCAAACCAAATTATTCCTAGAATTTTGTATCCACTTTCTTTTCAGTGACTAGGACCGCATTCATCTTTATGTTTGTATTATAATCAAATTCTTTGTTTCTCCTCTCTCTTTTTAGGCTTTTGTTATTTTTTGTGGTCTGGGCATTAACAACACGATAATGTATGACCAAGTGAAGAAATCCTGGGCGAAGCAATCTGTGGCTCTTGATGTAAGTGTGTATCTTAATAAAACCTTTCTTGCTCATCACACATAAAGGATCCTAATGCTTCTGAATTTGTTGTAGAGAATATCGTTTCCTGTATATAACTTTCTACACCCTAGAGTACTGTTTCATTGAAACAATACTAAAGGGAAACTTTCTCAGGGTACATTTAGTTGTGAAGCTTGCCCTCAGTTTAAGTAATTTTGAATGTAGTTTCTTAACCTAGTTTCTTAAGTTTGAAGCAAGTTTCTTACACAGGCACACGTAGAAACGAATCTAGCTGTTAAATGTATCTTCTTACTCATCAATAACTAAAAACTCCTAGAATGTGGTATTTTATATAGCTTATTGTTTTTCTTTTCTAGTTTTTTAAGTAAGCAGAACATAGAGTGAACAGGGCAAAATCTGAAAAAACAATTATAAGCAGGAGCATCATTGTAGTTTTTTTCAGTATCAAAAGTAACATCTACTAGACCTTTATCAAATACATCTATTGCTAGAAGAAAGTAAGAGCTGGATGACTGTCAGATCCCTAAAGACTCTGCTAGAGGTTAAGGCCTGGCTATGCTGAAAGGTTCTGGCATTCCAACATATCTCATTTCTGTGTAAAATACATATAGACTAGACAGCCTAAATGGAAGAAAAGGTTTCCTTTTCTTCCCTGTTCCTTTTGTAGGAATTTCTATTCCTTCTTTTTCTGTGTTACGAAGAATGAACGTCAGTAAGACTATTCATATTAGAAAACATAAGTGAATTTTTTTTGGTCATTCCTGTTTATTTGCTTAAAAGAAAAAAATGTAAAACCTTCCTTTTTAAACCTACTGCAAGACTTCTTATTCTTTACATATCATAGTCATGAATGAGAATAATCCCCAGTTATCTGGGCAATATTAAGTTTAGATAGTCTGCTCTTTATGGGAAGAAAATCAAGCAGTGCCAGCTGTCACATCAGATACGCAGGGGCGAAAGCTAAGATTGAAACTAGCTATTTACTACTGAAATGGAGGAAATTTGAATTTTTTGATTTAAAATACAGCATCTTTCTTAGATCCGAAAAAGACTAATAGCAATGTAGCATCAGTGCAGAATATAGTTTTGATAAATGGCCCCTGTACTTCACTGAAGGGCTTTCCTTTCTATAAAGGAGCAACAAGTCATGATAGCGTTTGTGTTAAGTGATTGGAGACCGAATATAGAAATACCCATCAAAAGAATGGTGTATGCTGAAGGACTATAAGTCTGTTTTTTAGTAATAGGGTACTTTATTAATATTTGTGTATTTAAGTAGGATGAGGAGTGGCATTTTAAAATGACATTGGTATCAGATATAAATCAATGTAATTTATTCTATAATAAGATGTAAATCTAAATATAGAGATACCATTTTTATTACAGAACTCTCGTAAGACTAATTAATAAACAGAAGACCAAAATCTAAATAAATGATGGGGACTGGATGTGTCAAAGGTTGGCAGTAGGATACCAAATAGTTCTATACCAGGGCAAATTCTACTGTGTTTTCTAATGATGCAAATAGTGCAAATGATTAAAAATTAGAATAATCATCATTCAGGAAGACTGTCTAGGAGAACATAGTGGATGCAGATGAAGTAGAAGCTTGGCAAGAATTTCAGTTTTGTCATCTATTTTAGCAGAAGAAATAATTTTTAATAAGAGATTTTTGAAAGAAACTACAGTATAATTGGACAGAAAAATTGATGCTGTTTGAGGAGGGGCACGATATATATTGAAAGTAAAACATGGGATAGAACAAGTAAGTTATGGATTGTTATTTATTCTTTCATAGTGCAGGAATGATATTCTGTAACTGTAAAAGACAACGTACCTAAAAGATATCAGTAAATACATTGCGGGACTTATTGCCACAAGGTACTGCAAGTCAAGGACATTTGAAATAGAGATTGAATATTTGCATGAGAAACGAGGACATTCATAGACTCAAACAATTTCAAGGTGAAATATAAATATCAAAGCATTAGAGCAAAAGCCGAGCGCTTGCCGCTGTGCGGTGAGGAAGAGCCGTTCTTGCAAGGAGTGCTCTGCTTCCGCGAGCTCCCCGAGCTCCAGAGCCTCATCCAAGGCACAACTTTGGTGGGCCCAGTACCCGTGCAGCCTTCTGCAGCTTCTGGGCTGTGCTGAGCGCCAGGATCCTCTTCCCGGGCACGGTGCGGTCTCCCCGCACGCATGCGTGCTCCTAAGTAAGAGCACGGCGTGGGCCAACATTTGTGCGTTACATTTTAACGTACCCATCTCCAAAATGGAATCGAAGAGAATGTCAGGCATAGGATAGAGGTGCTATAATTTGCATGCAGTGATGTGCCACTAGAAAAGACATTGAAGCTCAATGTTATAGCAAAAGGCATTATTTAAAGTCTGTAAAGTTATTCTTACATTAACTTCTCTGTCTTCTAATTGTAGAACTTCAGGAGAACAATGTGGGAATGCTTATAAAATTACTTACTGTCCATGGTTCCCTATAAAAATTACCTGCAACGTAAATGCCAAATGTATACCTGATAACCTGCAATTAGTTATTATATGCTGACATTCAAAACCAAATTATCATGCATAAATGTTAATTAAATTTGTTTTAAGAATTATTGATAAGACTGCACTGTAAAGGCCTATTATTTCTACTTGTCAGGTGTACAAAAATGTTTTTTTTATCTCTTGTTCTGGGGCAGGTATTATCTTATCATGCAACATGTTCAAAGGCAGAAGTTGACAAATTTAAGGTAAGAATTTAACTTTTAGTTATTTCTGAAAATATAACCGTAAATTAAAATGGATTTAGATTATCTCAGAGAAAAGTTTACTTTTATACTAAAAGCGCATGGTCTCAGTGGAAGGGGCAGCTACGGGAGACCCAGCAAGACTGATGTTGATGTTACCTGATGAGACAGAGCAGCTGTTGCTGGTTAGTTGATGAGTTTTGTAGCTGTGCCTTAGAACTCTGCTCGCGCCTGGAACTGCAGCAAGGATGCAGTGTGCTCCCCTCGTTACAGTTAGTGCTGCAGTTACCCACCCTCTTGTAAAGTGATGATTACATAACTGTATTACTGCTTGAAATAAATATACTTAAACATCATTCCAACACTGCAGCCAACAGAGAATACTTCCATGTGCTTAATAATTGTATTTTATGGCTGGCAAGTGGAACATTGAGGTCCGTTTGGGAGAGAAAGGAGCAAAGAGCCATAAATACTGTATCATATTTTGTTGTATTTTAGTATACATTGGAGTAGGTACCTCTAGTCTGACTTCAGTGACCATCAAGGTTCAGTCAATACCTGGTTGGATGTCTGGCCCTCTTGGTTGCTCTCAGCCACGGGAAGGCCGTTCCTGCTGCCCGGCCTGTGTTCCTGTGCCCGAGGCCCTCCCTGTGACACTTGGCTACGGGCGCCTTGGGCATCTGTGCTACATGTTTTCCCAAGTGTCCTCATTAATTTACTGGCAGATTTGCCAGTCTCCCAGTAAAGGAGCATCTTGTCATTACCCCGTTACATTGGAGGCATTTAGTTTCACCTTTGACTGCAAAACATAAAGGGAAATTAAGAGCATTTATTCATAACATCCACAGTATATATTTTTATAAAGGACACGGGCAAGGAAATGGGGAATATAACCAAACTATGCTTAAACTTAGATTTTTTTTTTTTTTTTTTTTGAAAACTTTCCCTCTTTTTCTGTCCAATTATCTGGCTTTCAATCACGAAGAAATGTTCCCCAGGCAGTCTTTGTGCAAGCCTGTGTTATATGATGCTCATCATCTAGACTTGACTAGCTAAGAAACAGTTCCTCCCTTTGTGGGTTGGATAAAACTCTCCCCCTTCCTTTTGGTGGTTTATTGGCACTTTTCAGATGAAATGCCTCTTGCAATTTGCCTTATATTCTGATTCAGTGTGATCATTAACAGACATACTTGATAGAAATAACTAAAGGAGATTAATGCAGATTGTTCACTACAGGCTCTTGACCTACACTAGACCCAACAGTAACTAAAGCCTTTAGAGTGACAGCGCTTTTGATTTGTTTGCCCCTAAACAATTTTCAACTTAGATTTAAAAAAAAAAAAAAAAAAAAAATTATAATGGCTATCTAAGAAGAAATTAAATCAGGTATGTTCATTAATATAAAGTACATAATACTCCCTGTAAGTGATAGATATTACCTAATTGAGATAGGTAGGTTTTTCATGCCATTGCTCTAGATCCAGAGCAAAAATGTAAAGCTATTTTTTCATGGGCTTTTGGAAGTAAAACAAAAAATCCGCCTTGAGTGCAAACATTTCTTGCACATCTGAGAGGGTCCGAAGCCTTGAGACTGATTCATCACTGTTCTTCTCCTGGCTTACGTCTGTGTAGCTCTACCAGATTCAAACTGCATTTTGGCAGCATAGGTTAAAATAGCACACCAGTGAATCATACCTGTATCCAGCCTTCCTTATTTTTAATGAGCAGGTAAAAATAAGTACGATTTTTAAATTCTGACTTGACACAAAGTTTTTAATTTCTCCATTATATTTTTGAGTTAAAGTAAGAAAGAACTCTGTTATTTCCAATCATACAGCAGTCTTTAGCCGGAAGCATTTGTAGTATTGAAAGAGACAAGATTAATGAAGTCCAATTAATCTGAGATTGATGCTGTTCCAAACAGTTGTCTGGTATTGCCAAGTCTCTTTCCATTGAAATCCAGGCTCTCCAGCCTATAAATAGTAATCTTGTAGACAAATATAGAAATCTGGGGTGCAGGAGTAAGGAATTCAGAACTGGGTCCAGGACAGGATATTTATAGCAAGAGTTGCTGCCTTGTGAGACAGTAATGAACAAGTCCTGTGACTTAGCAAGCAGCTCTGCAAAGACACATCACCTTTAAATTCAACTAATAGAGTTCCCAAAGAGAATATGTAAACATTGCCCTGTGATGTGTAATATACAAGATACTATTTTTAAAAAGCTAACCTAGTTGTGCAGCTGTGAATGGTACAAGCCAGATCAATATTTAATGACTGCGATGCATTATTTATAGCCTTGTTGAGAGAGTCTCGGTTTTTTAGGACAAACAGCACACAGGAGAGCCTCACAACAGAAAAGAATTGATTCAAAATGTAGTGTTAGTAATAATTCCTGTATTTTTCAAGTCCATGGAATGGTGTGTGGCTAGTTAAGACCTACCTGCATAGAGGTTAGCTCTTTTCCCTCTCTCAAAATTACAGATATTTTAGCTAAATAAAGATGAATAGAGTCAGAAAGGGAAACAGCTTTTAGGTCTATGACAGTGTAAACAGTCAGAATCACGAAAGATGATTGTTTTAAGTGAAATTGATACTGGGAGTGGACTACCTTTATGATCCAAAATGAGTTTGGTATACATATTATTTGCTGTTACGATTTTATATGTGCTCCTAAAGCATAAGAGTGGACTACAAAAAGAAAAATAGTTGTTCATTTTATTTTTTATCCCTAATATCTGTTCAGATTGGGGAAACATTCCTATGCTACGTTATGCTTTACTCTGTCTTTGAGTTAAGATCTATTTTAGTTACTCTTTTATTCTGTTTTCTAAGTCATCTACAGTGGTTTATAATGATGTCATTATAGTTTTACTCGGTAACTACATTTCAGAAAGCCAAGCAGGCCTTTGCCTTCAGACCACGTGTGAAGAGTTACCTGCATTTACCTATGCCTTGCTAGCAGAAGAGGATTTCATAGAATCGTGGAATCATAGAATGCTTAAGGTTGGAAGGGACCTCTAGAGATCATCTAGTCCAACCCCCCTGCACACGCAGGGTCACCTACAGCCTGTGGCTCAGGACTGCGTCCAAGCGGGTTGGGAAGGGCTCCAGAGAAGGAGACTCCACAACCTCCCTGGGCAGCCTGTGCCAGGGCTCTGTCACCCTCACTGTCAAGAAATTTTTCCTTAAGTTCCTGTGGAACTTTTGGTGCTTCAGTTTGTGGCTGTAGCGCTGCTGTTTCAATCCATCTGGTAGGTTTGACAAGGCTGAAGGCAGGAATCACACGTGAGGTCAGTTGCAAGGCAAGGTCCCTGTCATGCAAACGGTTACGCATATACAGTCTTCAGAAGCCTAAAGTTTGGCATAAGTGCATGAAGTTACCTGTATCTTTGAGTGTTTTGACTCTTTCCCAGAGGACAAGTCCCACAGAGCGGCTGTCGCAGGAGGGTCTGTGCCTACACTGAGCTGTTCCCAGTGCTGATTCTGGCTGCTCAAGGTCCGCGGTGAATAGCAGCAATAGGGAGAAACAAAGAGAAACCTTGGGTGTACAAGGCTTGAGTGTTCATGTTGAACTGTGTGTCCTTTTCCTTTTGAGAAATGTACACAGACACAAGATGTAAAGTATTTTCTGTGCTTTTCCACACACACCGCCTGCATGAAACAAGACTAGGGCATATTGTAAGAGTTTCATAATTCATGAAGCTGAGGTCTTTATTGTATTACAGCTTTCATACCCTTTTACATGTGCCTAGGTCTTCAGTTGTCATGGAAACAAGAAGTCAGAAACACATTGCATACAAAGAAATGATGAAAAATAATAATGACTAAAAAATAAAATATTGCTTTTTAAATTCCATTTTCCGGAATGTAAGGCTCTTGTTTGTTGATACCTGGCTAATGCTGCATAGCTCAAAGATACATAAAACTGAAAAAAATACTTTAAATTTCAGTGAAGAAATGGAATGGCAAGGTATGGAGGAAAGGAGTAGGAAGAGGAGTAGAGTTCATGATCTCTTCTCTTGCAGTGTTTAGGTTTAGAGCCATCTCATGAAATGCAGAACTATAAGGATGTACAGATTTTAATCTGACAAAAAAACTTTTTTAAAAAAGAAAAAGTACTTAAACTATACAACCTCTCACCATAGATGTTGCTGAGTTAAATGATGAATTAACAGGAGGAAGAGTCAAATGAGAGACATTGTACAGAGACAGTGCTATGGCTCGGGCAGTCTCTGAAGCTGGAGGGAGTGTGTACCAAGGGAAAGCAGCATCTTGGTTCTCTTCCTTGAGCATCTCCATACTCTTCCTTGGGCATCTGCTGTCAAGCTCTATCATAGTTAAGGCTTAGGGCTTAGCAGGACCTTTGATATAACACGGTACAACCATTCCTGTGTGATTACTCATAGTCTTCCAGTAGCACTGTTTGGAAAAAAAAAAAAATCCAAAAGAAATGAGAAACTGCATTCAAATAACTTCTGTGCATCACACTATCATTCAGGAAAGAAATCTTACCTTCCATCTTCAAGCAGCAGTGGATGCTTTTGTTTGACTTGGTAATTATGGCCACAGGTCTGGGAAATTGCAGATAGGGAATTTGGATGTTCCCATCATGAAGTCTGATGCAGTGAGACAGGTTGTATTGAGAAGGCAGCATGTAAGAGAACAACAGGATATTTCGCTGAGGAAGAACTTGGGGGGTGATGGTGGGAAGTTTATTTTAGTTTATTTTATGGTGTATTTAATGAGAAGAAAGGAAAGTGGGAAGATTTAGGTGTGTTAGAGACATCAGAGGTGCCCATTTATGAATTACTGTTAAAGGAGTGAGTAGTGTTCTGCTAGACTAGTGTCCTACAAGGTGTTTATCCTGATTCTAGCAATGATTAGTAGAAAAAAATAATGGGAATTATAAATCTCCTTTCCAAAGTGTGAACAAGGAATTTTATTGAAATTTCATTTTTTTTTTTTTTTTTTTTTTTTTTTTTTTTTTGCTATCATGTAGTCAGTCAAACTGACATTATTTTTTTTTGCAAAAGACTCTCTGAAATTAGCCCTTTATTTGTTGTTAATCATCATCAGGAAAGGTTGTGCTCATTTTGTATAATAAGCCTGCACAAAAAGAGTTTATTTTGGATTCCTGCAGGATTCCTGGATTTTCTTAGACCATAAGTAAATCATGTTTTTAAGAGTCTTATTTCTCAAATATAAATGCAAAATGTGTCTACTTTTATGTGTGTTTCTTATGCAGATTAATATCTGTTTGTGTTTACACTGTAGGTTAGAAACAAGAGATTTTAAAGGTCAGTATTAAAAACAAATACGAAAAATCAATATCGGTATACAGGTTGTAGAGTAAAGATGCAGCATGACTAGAAATATTAATAATAAATAAATACTTCTAAGATCAACAACTTCACATTCAGAGTGGAGCTCAAATCTGTGTTTTAAAAATACCTTAACAAATAATAAGCTACTTTCTGTCACTGAAAATAATAGGAAAATACTCAAATTACTTTCATGGTCAAAATGGGCCTTTTATACTACTTTAGAGAAAGCATTCTTCACTTAAAGCTGAAATATATTCAATTTGGTTTAGATTGTAATAAAATTCAAAGTATGTAATATCCTTTTACACTCTAAAAACAATTATAAATAGTTTAAAATATTACTGACTTATTGGCTTTAATAGTGGCTGTTTTTCAGTTTCTTAGTAATTATGCGCACTAATGTAGTGCTACTTCAACAACAGAAATTATCAGCAGAGGAGCAAGTAATAAAACAGTTATGGTTATTAATTTATCCATACATAAAAAAAGACTATGTGCTATTCTTTTGCTGCTCTCAAATGTTGTATTTTGTGTTGTCATTTTCATGGGAAGTTTCTTATTTGGTGCATCTGAAAGTTGCTTCAGGACTTGGGAATGCTTAGAAGAAAATTAGGGATAACTGGGGGCAGAGCATTGCTCAGAATTGCAGGTGAAACAATGCATTATCCTGCAGCCCTCCTGGCTGTCCTCCCATCTGATCGGGCATCGCGCGGGACAAGAATCTCCTGTCAGTGGGAAAATGCCGAGGAATAAATACAGGTCAGCGTTGCTACAGCCGTCGCCCGACGGCCACGCGGGAAGCAAGAAGGCACAGAATGCAGTTACGCTGTCCTGCAGACCTCAGCAGCATCTGACGGATGGATAGAAAAAAAAATCAGCACTTGTCCAATGAAAAAGTAGTACAGATGCTCCAGTCCCTCGTAGACACAGGCATTTGCGTGGGAAGGGCTTTCAGACAGGGAGAAAAATGTATATAACGAAGACTTGTGGACTTTAAGTTGAATAATTTAAAAAAATTGGAGTTTTGGAGAAGGAGGATAGTTTAGTTGGACTCAAGATGGGTCTAGTGTGACTGACAGCCTGTCAGTGTTGATGAGGAGCGAGTTATTCCTGGTGCAGTTAATGGACATCCCTGGGACCAGCCATGTATGTAACAGCCCCGTGCTCTGAGGCCCTTATTCCCAGGTTGGCCAAGGAAGAGCATTTTACTATTTCACTTGTGAAAGAAAGAATTGTTCAAAGCAATGCAGCAGAATAGCATGTCATTTTGCATTTTAAAACATATCTGTTTAGCTCTGCTTAAATTTGTTTTGTAGGCCTAGCAGATTGAAAGTTACAGCTGGGAAATATTAAGACTGGCATTAGTATTATCAACATTATTTTAAAAATTGTTTCCTTAGTAGTGGTACTGCTTATAAAACCAGGTGAGAAACTATTGTTTCCCCAACATACGCAGTATGAAAAGACAAAATACTTTGGTTACGGGTCGTTTATGGCTACACAGTGTTTTGGCTGCAGTTGTTCATCATAAACACTTACTGTTAAGATTTTAGGTTATTAATTGCCGTATTTCTCTAGGCATTATTTTGCAATATATTTTGCAAAAGCAGATAC
Source organism: Nothocercus julius (assembly GCA_013398735.1). NCBI lineage: Eukaryota > Metazoa > Chordata > Aves > Tinamiformes > Tinamidae > Nothocercus > Nothocercus julius. The sequence goes on along the minus strand of VZSV01000050.1, from coordinate 583,913 downwards.
AAACGTCCCTAAATGAACAAGATGTTGCCCTTTAAGGGTTTTGGACATTACTGAGCAGTTCGGGTTAGAGCTAGAGCCTCTTGCTGACTGAACAGCTCTGGAAGGTGAGGAGCAGAAACACACGAGCAACGTTTGTCTGAGATGAATCTGTTTGGCCACTGGGTGCCATCCTTGCTCCACTTTAAGGCTGATTGCTGAGTAGTATTTCTGTTAAGCTGCAAAACCCTGGAAGAAAAGGTGATTCTAATGCAATTTCCCTCCACCATAAGGTCTGCGCGTGCGGGCGCTGGGACGTTGGCCGTGCGGCTGCGCTGGGAGCAGCAGCCTCCCGCCGCAGTCCTGCACGCGCGGTCCCCTCTCCGCGCGGTGTCGCGGCCGTTCCCCTCTCCGCACGGTGTCGCGGCCGTTCCCCTCTCCGCGCGGTTCCACGGCCGTTCCCCTCTCCGCGCGGTGTCGCGGCCGTTCCCCTCTCCGCGCGGTTCCACGGCCGTTCCCCTCTCCGCGCGGCTCCGCGGTCGTTCCACGGGGCGATGCTGGTGGAGGCCGTGCTGCAAGTGCAGGTGAGGCCTGTGCTCCCTGCAGCTGCGTCCCAGCCTCTGCTGGCGTTGGGAAGGGAGGAAACACCGGAGTGCCCAGTTGCTGCGGGATCAGTTCATGCTTGGGGCTCTATGTGTCATCCAGACGTAACTATGTTTAATATATATTATGTAAAAAGTGTTTGCGATTACGGATCTTTTAGGTGTTATTTATGATGTTGCTTCATTCTCTGCTCATGGAATCACATCCTTTCCTCTAGCAAAATCCCAGGCAGAGTAAATGTATTTTCCAAGGGAAAAATTATGTCAGTGGTTCTGCATTTTTAGTCTTTTAGATTATAAGCATTTTAAATGTATGAGAAATAGACTTGAGCACTTCTCTTGCTCCAACTGAACAGGAATTGTGCAGATTGCACCCCAGGCACAAGCAGCAAGCTGAATATTTCATGAGGCCGTTTGCGTGAAATTTTCCATCATCCTTCGCTTTGCAACAAGCTCAACCCAGGTTTGCACACACAAGAACAAAAACAGCTGAGAGCATCAGATACCTTTGTTTTGCCAGGCCCGTGCGTTGCCGCCACACGTGCACCGCCCTGCTTGGTGAGCTCCCGTGTAGCAGCGGGCCTAGGGGACAACAGAAAGGGCGCTCGGCCTTCCTGGAGCTGCTTTCAGACGCCCGCCGCCGTGGGGAGCTGCGGCAGGACGCGGCCTGCGCCCGCGGGGCCCTGCGCGCGCTCGGCGCCACGGAGGCCGCTGAGCGAGACGGGCCTTGCCCTGAAAAACTGCCCCTTCCAGTGGAGTTTCCCTCCCTCCCTCCCGCGAGACGGTGGCGCTTCCGTTGGAGCGTGTCCAACCCGCGTCTGGCAGCGGCCTCCGAGCAGGCTGAGCACCGTGTGCGCCTTGGGCTCTGGCAGAGAAGGAGCTGCTCTGCTGCCACCGCCTGCACGTTCAGCTGCGGTGACTAATATGACAGGTGATCGCAGGTCCTCGCGTTAACTCGTAAGGGTCTTCCGAGAAGCTGCTTTTTCCTGACTGCAGCTTTACTGCGTTGCTTAGACAGAAATTCTGGTATTTGTGGTGTGCCAGGAGCAGTTTAACCACGTGAATTGTAACTACAAAAATAGAAGTTTTAGTGTTGTGTTTACATTGTGTATAATTTGGTTATCCCATATCGCTAGGCACAATATGTAGAATTAACTCTTTTGAAATTTTAGTAAGCTGTTTTCTTCTAGTTTAATGTCTCAGGTGCCCGGCAGTATCCGTGGAACGGCCCGCTACCGTGAAAGAGAACTGCCACGATGCAGGATCAGCAAAACGTACGCGTTGTTTGGGTGGGAGCAAGCTTTATAAAAAACGTAACTGAAAGCATAGTAAGGAGAATATATGAACTACCGGGGTTGGCTTGAAATCGCCTTTAGGTTGCATTGCAGCAAAAGGGATTTTTAGTAGTAAACAGTAGAGTTGAGTTCTGGCACCGCTGTTTGATTAAAAGGAGTGAAGGAGGTGTCTGTCACCGCGCGGACTTGGGCCCATGCACAGGGACAGTCACACAGGGGATAGTGAAGGAAGACTCTTCACGAGCAAAGGGCAAACAAACACTTCTGAGAGAACTTCTGCAAGAATTTTGCTGCAAAATGGTATCAGGTTAAATCACTGCCCAAGTAAAGTACTGTAGGATGAGACAGCGTATTCATACTGTTAATTTGGCAGATCCAAGGTATCTACTGCAACTCTCTGGGTATAAAGAATGCTTATTTTTTACTGCAGATTAGCTGTTTTTCACTCTGTTAATGAGCATCTCCTAGGAAGAGCTGAAAGAGAGGAGACAGTAAGGAGAGGAAGAATGTAACAAAGGAGGAGAAAAGGAGCAGTAAGCCCTGCTAAATAGCACAGGTACCCTGTGGTAGATGCCATTTAGCACCTTCCTCAGGAACCCTAAGAACAGCAAGAATCACATAGCTAAGCTGTGCTGCAAGACAGTTGTGGCCTTCCACCTCCAAGTGTTACAGTGGTAGATAAAAGCAGCTTCTTTTGTTTAAAGAAAATTTATAAAGATGGTGGGGTATAATATACCCTACCATAAATACAAGGTTGAGTGCTAATTATTTTTGTTGACAGAACAGGATCTGTAAATTTAAGAAATTTAAAAAAAAAAAAAAAGGTGGTGGTGGTTATGGCATCGGTGAGCTGTGAAACAGAGCTCTGTGCCCTGCGGGTTGGGGTTAGGACATGGCTCGTGTGCCCTGTGCAGACCGAGGGATGCTCTGCGGGAAGGGTGGGCAGCTTTTTCCTCTCTTTGGTCTTCTGGGACCCTTCCTCCCTGTTCCTGGGTCTTCTGAAGGAGGAGGCGGCAGCTACTTTCTGTTGCTTACACTTTCCCCTCCAAATTCACAGGCACGAGGGGGTCAGTCCTTGTTACCCATTCTGCTCTTCATGGGAGCAACGAAGTTGACTTTCGGCTGACTAAAGCCAAGTAAACCTGCTGTGGGAAATGGCAGCTGAGCACTTATTTTGTACCACAGAGGAAGATCTGATCTAGGTTTTCTGCTTGTATCTATTTAAAATTCTGTGACAGAGGCAGAAGAGCTCTTTTTGTATGAGCTGCTTCTTTGCACT
>VZSV01000050.1:540153-580656 GCA_013398735.1 Nothocercus julius | reverse complement strand
TATCCTCAGTTGTTGCTCTGTAGTATGTGATGTGCTGATTATTTCCTAATTACCTGCAAAATTACCGAGCCGAAAGAGCATGGTGACTCCCCCGTGTGCCCAGGGACATCATTGCCTAGAAAGTGATGCCTGTAAAACTCCACTCCTGAGCTGCTGTGGTTATGGACTTTGGCCTTAAGAATAATAGATGCTCAGACCATTAATTGCTTTTATTTTATGTCTCTGTTCTTTTAAAATGGAATTTTCTTGTTCCTTTTATAGGCTGCCATATATTTTGTTTCTATGTACTAGGAAACAACTTCAACACTAAGGATTGATTTTTAGCAATGTAAATAATGTATTTTGTAGCTTTTCTAGTATAGTTTGTAACAAAATTTTAAATGCAATATTTTTATCTTAGTAGCCTGTGAAATTTATTATTCCTTTTCATGGGTCTCATTTTGAAAAAGTAGTATGTTCAGAAAAGATTGCTTCATCAGGAACATTCAAGATACTTTCAGCTTTTAAACAGTTTTAGGCTACCTTTGGAAACAGCATGTGAACTACTGTAATGACCTTGCCATTTAAAATACAAAATTTTGAAAAGATGAATCATTTTCTCTCATACACATAGTTTTATGCCAAAAGCAGAAAGTAAATACCATATTCTTGTCCTCAGCCCCCAGTGCATGATACCCAAATGCTATAATTAATTGGTGATATATTGCTTAGTGACTTCTTGAAACAAAGCTAAATGCAACTTTTTGTTCCACTTCTCACGTTTAAGTTACATGCTACACTATTAATTTGCCAGCCGCGGATAAGGCCGCATACAAATACAGAGAGGTGCTTCCCCCGCAGGTTACAGGGCTGTGTGCAAGAGTAGCATTACTCTCAGTTTACTGTAAACGCTGTTCCACAGACCACTGGTGTCTTTGACTTCCGAGCAGTTGTTGGGTGAAACCTTGACGCAGAGCAGGGTGCAGGGACGGGATTCGCAGGCTGGGTGGCAGTTGTGTGCATGGCAGGGAGAGGTCTCCTCGGCTCATCCATCTGCCAAAGCCCCGCTCCTATTTCATCCCAGTCTCCAGTGACCGGAATGTCCCATCATACCGTGACCTCGCTCAGGGAATCAAAATTTGATGAAAGCTGTTGAAGGGTAAGTCTTTTCTCCACTCTAGAAGAGAGCAGTGTTACTGTCATAATTCTATTTAAGAGTCCATGGAACCGCAGTCCGGAGGAGAGCACATGCATACCCCTGGAGTTCCCAGCACGGGCGCTTCCCTTCATGGCGAATGTTGCGACATTCCCAGAAAAGCGGCCGCCGGCTCCGCGTGGCGGCGATGGGCGAGCACGGGACAAACAGGGCTGTTCAAACCTGGGCTGCTCTGCGCAGTCAGTGTCCTGAACTCAAACGTTTAACTCTTCCCCTTCGGAGAGAGCGGGAAACACGTCAGCCTCCGGAAGGCAAAAGCTCTGGTCTCGCACGACTGCGAATAAGTGAAAAATGCTGCTCATGACAATAGCCAATCATGAATACTTTAAAAGATGCTTGAAGATATAAATATAAGCAAGTATTTTTGAGGCCTTTCCACATAAAAGGAACTCCTTAAAAATAAATATTTGTGCCATCAGCAATTACTGTTCCCAGTACAGCTTGACAGAAGATTAAGTATGAGATAAGGCTGCATCACATTTTTATTTATTCTTCATTTTAATGGTTTCTGTGCAGTTTTTGATGATCTGACTGTAAGGATTTTCAGTTCCTAATCTGAGAGAGACCCTAGGCACAGAAATACTCAGCCTTAAAAGCTTCAAGTTAAAAGAGGTTTATGATTTATTTTGCCTAAATTCTAGTGTCTGAAGCTCCAGTTTCATTGCTTAACTTTTCACCTGAAAATAATTCATCAACGTAAAGCGTGCATTAGATCGGGTCTTGGTGCTCTATTGAAATCACAGTGCGTGGAGCCTGGTTCGGAGCCCGAGGAGTTAGGAAGGCTCTCGTATCGTTTTGCCGTTCTTCTGATGCGTCTGCACACGTATTTTGTGGGCTATCTGTGTATTTGTTACATATATTCATGCTTCTTGCTATTGTTTCTGTCTGGCCATCAGTGGTTTGTGCTTAGGAAACACTGTTAACTATTTAATGTTATTGTCTATGGAGCTACCTGTTATATATATATAAAACCGTACTCTGCAGGGGAAATTACCCTTGTAGAATAACTCTGATATCACGTAAAAGAAATAGAACATACCAAAGAGGAGGCAGTAGCATTTTTTGAGCAAGGAAAGGCTGGTAATGTGTCTCTAGATCCTAAAATAGGAAGACATCTGTCAGGAGCCAGTGGCAGCTACTATTACGAGTTATTCAAGACAGGAAGTTTTCCCCCTTTTCCTTTCACTCATCTCAGAGGATCATTCTTGCATTCTTTATAACTATAAACTGATTTAAAGACTCTCTTTTCTTCCATGTCATTAATGAGTGTAAGAGAGCACGTAACTGTATGTCTTGCATGTTTTTCAATAGCGGTATTGGTCCTTATGAAGTTACTAGTGGTACACGACAGAAATTGAAAGTAATGCTAAAAGTAACGTTGCTTGCAATAGCGCTAGCCAAGCTAAATGTAAGAACAGTATCTTGCTCAGGAAACATGCCCAGTAAGAGCAGCAGAAGTTTCCCTTTTGCATGCGTTGACCGATTGCTGTTCCTTGCAAGTGATTGCTTTATCCAGCCCTTACAGTAAGAGCATTTTAAAATGCTTTGTGTGTGTCTGTGTATGTATCATATTGTTTTTTTTCTCCATGTATATACAAACACACACATGCTGCCTGGACAGAAAAATAGGAATCCTTGTCATTACTCTGATTTAGTTCCATGCTAACGATGTAAAGAAACCATTTTGTCCAGCATACATTTCCTGCATGCTATTGAAGAACAACGCGAAATACTTGTCTTCAGCAGCCCTGACACGTAAATGTCAACTATTGGCTTTCGATTGAAGCATTTACCCTCCCATTGAAGCATTTACCCTAAAGCTTTGACTGCCTGATTTGGCAGCTTTCCTCGTTAGCTTTGGGACAGGGCAGCCGCGCGGAGGCCCTAACGCGGAAGCCGGGCCGGCTCTGCCCGCTGCCGCGCGCCGCCATCAGGGCAGCAGCCACCGCGTCGCTGATGGCAGGAAGGGCCTCGTGCCGATGAGGCTCAGGCGGGCTCGTCTCGCAGCTGCTCACGGGCAGCAAGGCAGTTCCCAGGCCACGGGAGGGCCGCGAGCGCATAAGGAGCCACCCCAGTAAGTAACGGAGCACGAGGCGCTTTCCCTCCTTGCCCTTCCTGTGTCCGTCCCGCGCAGCCCGTGGGTGCTGAGCGTGGGGCACCTCCAGCCCCTGTCCCCACGCTCTTGCTGGGGCCGTGACATCCCCTTTCCCAAGCTACCCCCAACGAGTGAGGTTATTCTCCAGCCTGGGAATTGCGGAATATTTAGTTTCATAAATCCAAACTTGTTTTCGTGGCACCTTTCAAGACCAGTTTTTGTTTTAATGCCAATACTGGGTGATGGCCAACGGCGGCGTGTCCGGCTTCGATTTACAGTAAGCTCTCGCAAGCCACGTGAATCTTTCTCAAGGATCAAGAGCCTTGAAACTACTTGGTTTGCAGAGTAAAAAGACTTCAGTGTGTAATGCTCTTAATTGTTTCTAGAAAGAGGAAATTGAACTTCAAAACATTCAGAAGGAAGCAAGCCCTTTAAGTGATCTTAAATCACTGGGGGGGGGGCTTTAAAAAATAGTCCTAGTGTAGGTGGAATTTCAGTTGCCTGCCCCTTCCTCTTATTGTCCTGGTCCTTTCATCCCCTCTGTTTTCCAGTAAGGAAATGTTGTTATTGCTGTTTATTTTAAGAAATCCAATGGAATTTCTCCTGCAGTGCAGCAAAATTTCAGGGCTGGATATGTTTTAATATTCTGTATTATGAATATTTTTTATGTCTTTGTAATTAAAAAAAATGAAGTTTTAATGACTGCTCTCCTATAAACTCTGGACTGCTGCATTTCCGATATAAGAAACTGAGGACAGACAATGCCAGGTGCAGCCGGAATATTGCTGCAGCCCCACAACATATCATTTTTTTTAACATTATTCAAATTAGTCTCAGCACTCATAATTCTGTTGTTTCCTTTATTGCTGTTGTAAAGCAAATGGTTCTTTTATACAAATGTTATCTCCTGGCTATTAATTCAGCAGTTATTTTGGATTATGGCACTCCTGTTAAAGTTAGGAATGTTAAACCTCATAAATATTTAAAAGTTTCAGACTGACATGGGAAGAAATTGTTTTTGACTCACTTTGTTAATATCCTGTTGTTCAGTTTGTAATAGATTTGGAATATATTGTTATTTCTCCACTGTTTGACAAAGAAAAAGCAATTGCAGTCGAGCAACTGCTTGGAGTGTTATCCCTTGAATTGTAACAGGTTGGTAAGTGTTTGTTTCTAGTGCAGAGCAGCAAGGGAAAAACTGTTCTCATTTTCCTTAAAGAGGAGAAAACATACATGAAAATTTTAATCAGAGCCCCTCCCCACTTCAGAGTTGCTGAAAATGCCACAGATTGTGACGTATTTTTGGTAAAGTAATTCCAAGCAGATCTGCTTGGGATCGAGTACTTCTGCTGCCTCCGAATCTCTGTTCCTTAAGCTTTGTTTGGGGAAGCGGGGAAGTGCAGCGGGCAAAGGTGTTGCTCCTGTCAGGGCATTTTATAGAGGCTGCGCAATGAACGTAGTCGTAAGTATTAGTATGCATTTTGATATCCCAAAAGCTTTGAAGAAAAACCGAACGGTAAGGAAATCACAATTTTGGAAAGAGCAGTGAAGGTCTGGGCAGCAGAGCGCGCAGGCCGGGGTTCCGGGTCCCCTCGCGCTGCGTTTGCTCCCCTGCGGCCGCCTCGGCCGCCTCGGCCGCGCACACGGGCGTCCCGCCCGCTGCGGCTGCGGAGCCGCGCCAGTCATGCCGACGCGAGTCCGGCCCGCGCTCTGTTTGCGCCGGCCGCTAACCCGCCTGGGGCCACGCCAGGACTTTGGGGTGGAGCTGGTGCCCTTTGCTGCACGCTCAACTGAAAGGGCAGTTTCCTTCTAGCCAGCAAGTTAGCACGGCAGCATTAATGCTGTTCTACGGCAGGTTCGCGCCCGCCTGCCCTATGTGGTGTGGCTGAACCAGCTGAATCCTCGTGCAGAGTAACACCCCAGGGCAGGCGCTTTTCCTTTGGCTAGAAAAGTTTTTTTTTTTTTTTTTTTTTTTTTTTTTTTTTTTAAACGTATCAGGGACTTGTCACATTTGTGGATGCTATTTTAAAAAATGACTTTTCACAAGGGAAGCCGTAAGGTAGTCATATAGAAGCTTAATTGTGAGGATGAACTTATAACTGCAGAAATAAATGGGTGTTTTTACATGCGACCAACTGTCCGGACGTGCCACTGCGTCCCTGTGCGTGGGGCTGAGGTGCAGCCTGCGGCCTGGGAGAGGTCTCTGCCCGGCGCCTGCTGCCTGCTCAGATGGAGCCGGGGCCCCCGCAGCGACTGCTCCTCCTGCGCCTGCCGCGGCTCCCGTGGCGCTGCCAGCGTCTCCCTCTGCCTCCCGCAACGCGCGTGCACGGCTGTATCGATGGGGCAGGCGTGCACCCTCCTTCCTGTGGTCTTACACTTTCCTCCTTCTATTAAAAACTAAAAAGACACCCCACTGTTACATGGACAAGATAAAATGTAGGGTTTTCTTGTAGTATGCCTACTTACTAGACGATCAGAATGTTTCAAATGAGTTTTGTATTACAGAAAAGTATTTCTGTGGGACATTTATTACTCTTTTTGGTTCTGTGAATGTATGGTGCGTGGTATAGAGGAAAGGGCACTGGCGTACTTATGGGTGTAAAGACATTTAGAAGCAGAAATTCTGCAGAGCAGTATATTTACTTTGCATTTCTGAATGGCAGCAATTAAAATTCACAGCTGCTGGCTATCCAGATGTTTCTTGCATTCGAGCACTGTAATTTGCATTGGGATATGTCGTGCCACTGGGGTAGCTGTAAAGTGCTCTCTGTCTAAAGGCGACGCGCGGCTCCAGCTGGACGTGAGCCTGTTACCCGCTCCCGCTGGGTTCCTGCCCGCTGCTGCCTGCGTGTCTCACGCGCAGGTTTTATCGCCCAGCGTTTGGATGTTGTGGGGGATGTGCCAGCAGGCCCACACTGGGGCATGGGAGGTTTCTCGTAAGAGACTGGCAAAGGAAAAAAAAAAAAATAGGTTTTGAATCAGAAGTTTCCCTTTTGCTTTGCCATTTTCAGGCAGCAAACATTCCTCTGGTGTCAGAGCTTGGCATCGACGACATCCATTTCGATGACTTCTCACTTGATGTGGATGCCATGATCACTGCAGCACTCCGGATGTTCATGGAGCTTGGCATGGTGCAGAAATTCAAAATTGACTACGAGGTAACCATCTGCTCCACAGTGATGTCTGCTGCTCGTGTCTTGGCACCGCGCTGTCCATTTGTGCCCCCTCAGTAGCCCTGATAAGGTTTGTGCTTTGCATTTCAGACGCTGTGTAGGTGGCTTTTGACAGTCAGGAAGAATTATCGGATGGTTTTGTACCACAACTGGAGGCATGCTTTCAACGTGTGCCAGCTCATGTTTGCAATGCTGACTGTGAGTATCCAGCTACACACACAGTCCCGTAAGAGCTTTTATTGTCTTGCTGTCTTACCTGTCCAAACGTTTTCCCAAACTTTGATACCTTTTCTAGTTATGATTGGATTCATTTATTGCAGATGGAAATCCACACCACATTAGGGTATTCAACTTGAGGCAGCACATGTTTGGCAAAACTTCATGATGTTTTAGTGACAGTGATATCACAGGCACGTTAAAGTGACTGAAAACAGATGGCAGTCTCGGAGAGAGCTTGTTATTGTACATCTTGATCTTACAATAACGGTTTTCTTTTGGAAGTCTTTGTTTTGGCATTTATTTCAGTCTCTTAAATCGGAAGCTACAAAACCATGGAAGATTAGAATCACAGAAATAGTAGCACTTATTAAGTTGATATATTTTACTTTATTTTCTAGCATCTAAATAGCTGTAGAAGGTATTGCCTTAAAGCCTTTGAAAGTTGTCTCCCAACAGAGTCATTTGAGTGAATCTTGTGTCTTCGTAGGACGCTATGGCACTGCTGGGTCCTACTAACATCTGTCTCTATCAGTAGCTTTATCTCCTCCCAGGAAAGTAACTCCTGTTGACACGAATAGCACTTCTGTGCTCGCTCCCTCTCTCCCTCCACAACAGCAACCGTACCACATGGAAGAGTCATATTTAGTAGATATCTAGTTATTTCCTGTGAGCGTATCAATAAAAAGACTGGTGGTCCTGTAACATTTAAAGTTCTGGTTCATATGGCTTGATAGAAGGAATACGGCTTTACTTTCCATTTTGGATTTGCCCTATCTCCAGATAAAAACAGAAGTTCAAATGTTTTCGTTTTTTCTTCATTTTCAATTTTGGTATCAGTTTTGATGGTGTTGACCATCTATCTAGAGTCTTAAAAAGGTCTTTTAGCATTTGTGCAGGTATTTCTTTTACTGTTTGAAATGAAAGTTTAATTTTTTATTTTTTTTTTTAGTCATACCTATACCTGCATGGCCATGATTAAAAACTCTTCATTCATCATTTCCCATGTTTGCACACACTTACCAGGTAGATGCCTTTAACTGTCTGGAGTCCAAGCTTATGCCTGTGAGTGAGCAAAATGTGACAACTGTGCATGTTTTTAATCTTGTGAAAAGTGGAAAAGTCTTCTGAAGCTTTTTTCCCCTTTTTGATGATTTTCTTTGTTTGAAATTTCCATGAATGTTCATGCTTTAGGGAGTTGAAACCAATACTCTGTTGTTTGTTTGTTTGTTTGTTTTTTCTTTTCCCCAATCAGCATATTTGTCACTAAAAAAATACTCGTGGAATTTCTTTGTGAGGCACTAACAAATGGAGGCACCCAGAAATGAAGGCTGCATTTGCAAATACTGGAATATTTCCTTTCCCAGGGACGGAGAGGAAGTGCATGACACAGCTAGGAATAAAATCCAAATCTTTTGAGTTGTTTAGCGTGGTCTCGGTTAGATGGTGCTGAGCTTCTCACACCTCAGCAGAACTGTGGAAGGAACGTGCTGTGTTTTGAAGACACCTCAGTCTGTGGTAGTTTCTAAGGAAGGGCTTTACTGATGCAAAGGATCCTCTTTTATGAGTCTTTTGATTTAACACCTCAAGTATTTCCCACTTGGGCACATTCCTAGGGCACGTTATGTGCATTCCCTGGGCTGGTTGCTCTGTGCTTTTACCAAGATGCAGTAGCTTGCATCAGTCGTATTTGTGAGGCAAAACATCCCCTAGATGGAGCTCGGAGGCCAAGTTTTCCGCAGGTCCTGGTTTTGGGTGGGAAATGTTGCTTCCACCTGGCAGCTCGTCCCGAGGTGACAAAATTGGCCGCCAGCAGAGAGAAAAAAGATCTCTCAGCATCAACTACGCAGCCGACGCAGCCCCGGTAGGCCTAGGTCTTAACCTGCTCTGAGTGTGGTTTGCAAAGCACAACTGCTGATAGCACAAGGGCTGCTGTTGCTCTGCTTTTTTTCTTGCATGAACCATCTGTGACTCAGGTTTTGTCTGTAAAAAAAAAAAAAAAAAAAAAAAAAAAAAAAAAAAAAAAAAGTAGGACTTACTGTAACATGGTGATGTCGAATTTGTGTTGCGGCAACCTCAAAAGGTCCAACCGAGCTCCTATTTGAAGCAGTAGCAAAATTCAGCTGGGCTGAACAAGCTAACCAGCAAAAATCCCACCAAGCTTAAACCAGCCGTTTCACTCCTATATCAGGTTTGTGTATGTGTAAACATATATTTTCTCTCTCTAGACAGGCACTGGAGAATCGTTAGCCCAGTGCTGAAGCTCTGCTTCTCTATTTCACACTCACCCAAATATTCCAGGGCCAAGCACTGGAGCAAGACTGTTCCTGTGAGTTAATCACGTCGGATGAGAATAAACCGCAGGATCTAGCCCCAGCTGGCTTGTTCCAAATGCCTTTTTTGACACACTTGATATAGATTTTTATTTTAAAAAGTAAAAATAAAAAAGTAAGTAGTATGAAATTAAAATCCCATCTGGTGTGCCAACAACAAAACACATAAATGTGGGGCAAGATATAATGAATGCAATTCATTTCCTCACATGAAAGAATGACCTCCATAACTCACCGGAGACTCTGCCACTCATGAGTTATGGGTCATTCCTTTTCTGGTGAAAATAAATTCTGCTGCGCCGTCATCTATCGTTATGTATTTTTGCTCCCTGTGTAAATTTACAAAATGGGGAAACATAATCTCCTTCCTTGCATCATGTACAAAAAAAGATATCCTCTTACCCCATAACACTGTTTATAAATTAAATATTTTTATTAAATGAAGTACATTAGGTTTCTCTGTATATACATATATGGAGATAATATATATATATATATTCCATGATTCCAATATTTTCTATGAGAAGATTTCTGATTAAGTAAAATGTTGAACTTATTCTTGAGATAGTTACTGTTAGTAAATTCCTTAATTTTTTTTTCTGTTTATAATATAGGTTCTATCCTTGGGTTTAATCAAAACCTGAGTTTTAGGTTAACCCAAGTGTTAGGCTAAAGACCGTTTATTGCAGCAACAATTTTCTATTATAAAACTTCTATTTGCAGTGGTTTATAGCTCAGCCATGAATGTTTTCTCTGAAATGAAACTTGGCACATGGCTTGTTGTCATGACAAGTATAAGAGAGAAAAAAGTAAGAGACCTTGATTATTCTTCATTATATGACAGCAATATTTTAAAAATCAAAATGGAAAACACTGTGTTCTTCATATATTTCCTCTGTCTGTGTAGCTGTTACTGAAACTAAAATTTTGAACGTAACATGGCTAGAAATGAGAAGCTCTTTCAATAGCAGTCAAGCCACTCAGTACGTGTGTTTGTTCTATATGAGAGAAACCTTTTTCACTCAGTTTTGACCATCTTTTTTTGATATGTGAACTTCGAGCCCTGTTATAAAGCTTTCCTGGCAAGTCTTGCTCTTCCTTAATTTCCACTAAAATGTTTTCCTGGGCACCTGGCGGAGCTTGGCCCCATATACTGCCATACTAACAGCTACACAGCAGAGCAGAGAAGTAGGACTTTGGATTTGAATATGAATTTACTGAAGTGGCATTTATGGTCTTCCGGGTTACTGGCAGAGTTTTCATGTGGTGTTTCAGGACTTGACGTGCATCCCTGAGAGGGCTGGATGCTCCTAAAGGAGAGTGAGGACTGCAGATCTCACTGATACTCTCAGTCTTTAAACCACCTAGCCCTCTTTTTGCCAGTGGGTAAAATTCTGCCGCACTGAAAATTAGTGGAATTCAGGATTTCTTTCAATCTAGTGTTCGGTCTAGATTTGGTCTTCCTATAAATACATATTTCTTTTATATGTTTCTTTCATAGTAACTAGATCTTGCATAGTAGAGAGTGTGGTGGGAGACTGGCACTGTGGAAAGACGAATGACAACTTTCTCAGCCGCTGATTTTTACAGGCAGTACTAACATTTATCCAAACAGATAAATTGTTTCTCTCCTGGGTAAGATGCCCAGCCCAGCGAGGTGGTACCTCACACCGGCTCCAGCGCCGCCCTCGCACGTCCTCCGCTCGGGATGCTTGAGATGATCAGTAGCAGCAGGGTCTCTTCTGTGGCCTGAGGCAGTGCTGGCAGAAAAACTGCTGTGGCAGCCATCCGGGAGGAGAAACAGAGTGAGAAAAAAAGTGTTTCTAGGATCAGCTCCCCCAGTCCAAGGCATAGCTGGTCAAAGGTGGTTGTGGGGAATTTCAGTACATTGAATTTTTAAACGTTTCCTCAAACTCAAGCAGGTATCTGCAGCAGAATGATCCCTTTTGAGACAAAATCTCCTCAAATCATGTCACATTGTGTCACGGAGAACCAATCTCTTAATAGATTGTAATGGTTAAATAGAATATAATTTAGCTGGTGTCTTTTATGAGTCTTTTGATTTAACATCTCAAGTATTTCCTACAGCAGGAGTTACCTCAGATGGTCACCTCAGGACAAAAGAAATCTGTAACAAAGGACTTCTCTTGATAATTTCACAATCAAATTAAATTTGGGTTGTTTTGCTCTCTCATGAAATTTCAATTCCTGTCTTAGTATGTAGTTACTTTTTTATTTTCAGCTCTTTTCCCCTCCAGTGCTTTCTGGGTAATAGGGAAATGGCATGTTGGAAACACAACAGAGAAATCATAGATGAGTCCAGGGACATTATCTATTCTGCTAACCATCTAACAGAGTGCAGGGAATATAATACGACAATAAAGCATTTATCTTCTCCTTACTGAAAGGTTTGTGGTATCAAAACAAAGTTGACTGTTACTCAGTGGACTTACATTACTTATCTCCTTTGCTTCTGATAGTTACAGCTGCTATTTTTTCTGTTTTCAGACAGCAGGATTTCAGGAGATTCTGACTGAAATTGAAATCCTCGCTTTGATTGTGGGATGCTTGTGTCACGACCTTGACCACAGGGGAACCAACAATGCCTTCCAAGCCAAGTAAGTTTTCTAATCCTTCTTACTTTAATTAGTTTTTCTTCCACAGAAGAGCAAAAGGTGACCAGGATAAAGAATGACATGTTAATTCCAGGTCTCCAAGGCCAAGTGTTCTTATTTTTGTATGTAGTGAGGGACTATTCATCTTTTTTTTTTTTTTTTTTTTTTTTTTGCGCGTTTTGAGTTTTCGAGTTGGCTGCCCAGTGAAGTGATCTGTACCTACCTGAATGTGATGCTGGGTTTTGCAGTCAGATTCTTAAATGAAAGAATCTTAAGTGAAATCTTGCTCTTTGTATCTTTTTAAATTGCAGTGTGTTTTTTATTCTAGTCAAGACGTGTGGGACTAGATCTCACAGCCCTGACTTCTATGTTTTTTTACTCTCCAGGGTTAAAAAAAAAAAACGGTAAGGGTGTTTCACTCAAACACATATAGTGACATAGAAGCAGGTTAGTAGGAGGGTAGGAGGTTTGGCAACACTCCTCCTTAGTGGGAGGTAAGAGAATTCCCTTGATCAAGGTCAAATTGTGCCCAGAATCTGTGTTTCAAAGGCAGCAAGAGATGCCCCTTGGCAACATTCTAGCTCAGCTCTGAAAGGGAGCTGTGAGTCACATGTAGTTCTTCTCCATAGCTGTGTTGTTTTGTTGACTGCCCATGCCAGCTTGGGAGGCCTGGGCAGACCTTGCAGCTCTCTTGTCCTGCACATCCCAGGCTGTGCTTGCAGCTCTGTCTGTTCTGCCTTGCTGCTAGTCCTGTAATCTGGGGGGCAAGTGGTCAAAAAGTTGTCCAAAGATATTTGAAAGATGGGGAAGCTGTGTCAGCCTGCTCTGTCCCACAGTTTCATGTGCAGAAGAGGACCCTGCTTGCTGCAACTTGTATATGCAGGGACTGCTGCACTCCTGGGGCTGAGGTGCCTCACTGAACATCACTCAGACTGATGTTTCCAATGTTCTCTAAGCTGCCACGGCCTGGGCTGTTTGTGTCACTGTACATTCCCAATGCGACAACAACACTGTCTGGATCTTCAGTCATCATAGCCAAGAAAATCAATTGCAGTCATCAAGAGACAGAGCTCCTGGTGCAAAGGTTACTAAGCACTGCTAAATGCCTTTTTGCAGCTAAGTCTGGAAGAGAATCAGAAGAGATGGGGCAAATAGGAAGCTCAGCTGATTGGTTTATATTCCTGATTTACAAGAATGAGATGTAAGGCTTGCAGCTCCACAGTTTTAGGCCCCTATTAAGTTAACTACTTCTTTACTGTAACTACTGTTACGCAGCAATATCTCTTGGGGAGAGGGAGGGTGAATTAAAAGTAGGGGTTTCAGCATTAGTCTGCTGCCAGTTGTCCCTGTTGTTTGACAGTTGAGTAGAAAGTGTTCAGTACAGCTCTATACACACACAGGAAAGACAAACATCTTCACACATGTCTAAAGTAGCTCTGCAAACAGAAGCTGTAACTTTTACAACAGCAGCTGTGATTTATTCCTGTAACTCGACTTATAAAGTTAAGCATCATTTTTCCTAATTCATCTTCAAGGTTCGATACTGCTGTTTTGTATGATGAAAGTCCCAGTGTAAATGATGGAAGCAATATCCCAGTTGTCTGAAATGGCGCTGTTACGTCCCTCAGTACTAGGTCTTATAGGGTTGATGTTTCCTGACCAATTCTTTCTAATACAGCTGCCCTGGATAATTAAATATCAGTATGTTGTGCTCCTGGGAGACTCTTTCTGCTTGTCTCTACCATAATCTCTACTACTCATTTCTTTGGAAAGAAAACCCATCTCATTGCTTTAGGTTGGGTCCCAGAAGTGAAGTAGCGGTGAACATTAATTGCCCTGACAATCCAGTCCTGTTCCCTGTACTTCCCGGCAGTTCTAAATTTCATAATTACATTCCATGGGTTTTTTTGTCCTTTGAACTTGGAAATCCCATCTGCTCTATGCATTTTGAGTCCAATTTTGTTTGAGACAATAAATGTATTTAGCAAAATACATTCTAAGGACATGCTGAAATATATATAATATGAATATAAAAGGGAAGCTTAACATTTCACTTCTGATTTTTACTTTAGTATTTTTTAACTGCTGTGTTTTATGGACTGTAGAGACAGGCGCTCAGCTGCATTTGGAATGTGTTTGTTTGTTTGTTTCAAATCCGCTGTTATTACAGCTACTAGGGATGGAAATACAAAGCCTTAAAAGAAAAGATGGCCCCTGCCCCAGGGACGTTACAGTTTGCCTTTACTGTAGCCTGCAATGTCTCTGCTGCCCAACCACCAAGGCATTTTTGAAAGCTGCGTTCCACAATTTCATGTTCCAGAATAACCTTTAGTTTGTTGGAACATCAATGCCTAGTATCTAGCTTGAAAGGAATACTTTGAATTTGAGCTGTCTCTCGTGTGGTTCCTGGAAGGGCGCCTCTGCTCTCGTGCCTAGGTGCTCTCTGGAATCTGCCCCGTGGCGGGGGAGCAGCTTTGCTGACTGCCCGTGTTGTGTTTCAGGAGCGGCTCAGCCCTGGCTCAGCTCTACGGCACCTCGGCTACCTTGGAGCACCACCACTTCAATCACGCTGTCATGATTCTCCAGAGCGAGGTACAACAGCAGGGCTATTAATCTCACTGCGAGCTGCTGGGCCCTTGCAGCCAGGGAAAGGAAATACCACACACAGTACCTTTTTAATGCCCTCTCCTTGAGGAATTATTTATTGGTTACCACAAAGGTCACAACTAGCACAAAATTAAACAACTACAAATGTTGTTCATATAGCCCAGAGGTTGTATCTCTCTCAATCAGCTAGCGGCAAGGAGAACATACCCTACTCAGGTGGCCAGCTTTTACTCGGTCGCCTTGCATACATCCTGCTCGGTGCCATGAGAGGTAGAGGAGCTCTTACCTTCCCACAGGTGTGTGTCCAGTCTATCACAGTCATCCTTTCCTGGGCCAATTTAATGTTTTGACTGTTCTTTTGTACTCAGTATTTTCATAATGATATTGAATTACTTTGTTAAATGACTTTTTTTTATATAATTACTGTCACTGTTGCTGTACTGTCCAGAGGACACGAGCTGCTTTGCAGATATGCATACAGATACAGTTCTTGCCTAGAAGATCTTTTGAGTAGCGGCATGCACTAGCTGAGAGACGCAGCAGGCAGGGGGAGTAAAGGATGGACTCACGTTCCTTACAAAACAATGGTCACAATTTGGTAATTATACAGAAAGCTCATTACAAAATGTGCTCAGTGTATAGAAAATAAAAGTATTGTTCACATTTACACAGCTGTAGGCTCTCTGCTGCTCTGCAGTAACTTTCAAAGAGCATTTGGGAGTGTCTTGTGATCACAGGCAAATGGGGACAAGGTGACTTGGCCCCCACTTCGGTGTTGCAGGAATCAGGCATGGGATGCTGGCTGTGCCTCTGGTGTTTAAGTGTCCTGACGTTATGTTAAAAATGTAGATATAGAAAAGGAAAGCCCCAACATCTCAAATAACATTTTAGATAATCAGTTCAATCCGCATAGCTTAGGCTAGCTTAATTAGAAGGTGATAACTGGAATTAAATGGCCCTTTATACTAGCAGATGAAGGCATAACAAAAAGCTTAAAAGTTGAAAGGTAAGCATAGCAGTCCAGCATAGGGAAAAGGGACTTAAAATTCAACTGCTGGAAGAAGCTTTCCTGGGAAGCAGTGAATTCTCTGGTTCTTGAAATCTTCCCTATAGCAGGATGTGTTTCCGGAGACAGCTTCAAGACAAGCATACCAGATGAAAGTTGATAGTTACATTAGAACAGATGCTTTTTTTTTTTTTTTTTTTTAATATTTTCCTGGCTTTAAAATCAAGAAATTATTTTCTTTCTTTTTTCTTTTTTTTTTCCTGCAATATACTCCAGCTTCCTTCCTAGATACAAAATACAATTTCCCTGAAACACACATCTTCCTCTTTGATCATCAAGCATCTTCTCCAGGTCCTTATTTGTAGACCAGAAAATTAATCCCAGTGGGATTTTTATCTAATATTTGTTAGTGAATCAGAACATCCATCAGTTTGGAGTAAGTGTAGCATTTCATTTATGTTAACTTAGTCATATGTGACTAAATTATTAGTTTTGCTCTTAGTAGTTTGTTTTCTGCAGGGTTTATTGGAGAAACTCTAGGATCTCTGTCCCTTTTTTGCAGAAGTTCAGTTACAAAAGCACCTTCCTGCTTCTAGATATCAATATTAAATAATTTATTTCCTTTTGTGCTGGCTATGGAGCATCCTCCAAGATATTAATCCATGATTCCTTAAAAACTCATGTACTACGGCCGCAAAGGGCCTCCACAGTGCATCAGACTGCTGTTTTTCAGGCTGTGCAGTGAAGGTTTGCGTACCCTGCAAGACAACTTCATAATAGTCAGGGCGAGCAAAGATACTGGTTTGAATGAAAAACTGATTTAGTGTCTTGGACTGCTCTACAAGCAGTTCGTTTGCCTGCAAGCAGCAGCACAGATAAATCTATTACAAGCACAGCTCAAAAGCTGCAATGCACAGCTCCCCAAAACATATAAGAGGAAAGATTGAGATGTATCCATAGTTTTCCTCCATAAACTGAATCTGTGCAGAGTCAGATCAAAGAGTAAATCTTCTCTCAAGAGGCTATAATTTCAGCAGAGTTTAGAAGAGTATCCAGGGTGCTTGATTACAATGGTCAATTCTTCCACCCCAAGGTAATCTCAGTAGTATTAACATTATTATTTTGTCATAGTTTTGCCATGAATCAGAAGAAGCCTCTGCTACAGGAAAGCAGTAGACTAAAGAGTTAGAAAACCTTTTAAAAACCTATATTGATTGCTAGCCCTTTACCTCCTTTATCTCTTTCATTACAGGGTCACAACATCTTTGCTAACTTGTCCTCTAAGGACTACAGTGACCTTATGCAGCTTCTAAAGCAGTCGATACTGGCAACAGACCTCACTCTGTATTTTGAGTAAGTATTGGCATTTTTTGTATTTGACAAATGAAAATTCAAAGAACGTTCTCTAATGACCTATTAAATACCAATAAGGACATATAATATGAGAAATTACTGTTCAGCTGTGGTTGAAGAGATTTAGTCTAACGCTTAGTATATCTTAGGCTAATAGAAATATCTCCGGCGTCCAAATAGGTTTTGCTTTAATGCATAGCATGTTTGTACAAACAAAAGACAAGAGAAGCCATAGGCTGGTATACTTCTGAGCAATCCAGGAATCAGCACAGCCCTGTAATTCCTCCACTGTTTCTATGGTAATTTCTTTGGGCATTTAGAAAATCAAGAGTGTTTTATAATTTGAATATTTTATAAATCTGATATTGTTAGATTTTATCAATCTGAAAGGTGGGATGTGGAAAGCCACAGCTGCCTGTCCTAATAGAACATGTAGTTGATGATTGCTCAGGATTAGGCTGATTTAAAGTTTATGTGCCAGCTACTCTTGGTCACTAAAATTTTCATTGTTGCAATATTTATATCCACTGGGGCCATCATCCCATGAACTTCTATGAGAGAAATGAATTTTGTTTTCTGCTTGTGTGACTTTGCATTGTGCTGGCAAATTTTGTAATGTGAAACTGTTTTATATCTTGTTTCATAAAACATAAAGAGATTAGATATTATCACATAGTCCCTATCTCTCTATTCTAGTTGCCATCATGAAATCCATTACAAAAGGACCCTAAAGTAGGAATGATGAGTCATATAATGCACTCAAGGAGCAGAATAATGCAATATGGCCCATTTAAAAATTTGTCTGGGGTAGTGAGCAGTGTTCCAAAGGTCTCTCCTGCCTGTCCGCACGTTTAAAACCTGAACTCACCACCATCAGACTGCAGTTTCACAGTTATATGTCACACATTTGAGTATGAAATGAATGGAAAATGAGGTACTTTTGATATGTTGATATTCTGTGTTGATGTTTGTATGTTGATACATTGGATATAGAAAATACAAGACTCTCAGCTCTCTTCTGTTAGAAATCTAACTACATTTCTACCTGACGAGGGGATAGCACAGACCCTTATGAGATGGGGCTCCTGCCTGTCACTCAGAAAATAGTTACTCTGTTTCTAGGTCTGTTGTGTCCCCGTGGGCAAGTGATTTCACTATTTGCCTTATTTATTCCCCTCTTGCTAGGGCAGGCTCTGTTCCACACAGTGTGCAAAGAGCCCTTAGATTCTCAGTGTGCATTGCCATAAAATATATAGACTATGATAAGTCAAAATGTTGATACCTAACGGCACCCCAAAAGTGTTAACATATTCTGACTCATATTTTATCAGGCTTTGAGGAACTAGGTGAGATCTTCCAGAAGACAAAGCATGGGACCAAGCAGAGTGACCTAGTTTCTAGTTTATAAAAGCTACTAACTCATTGTGAAACCTGCAGCTCCAGAGTCTCAGTTCTCTTCCCTGTGTTGAAAATAACAGTACTTAGACATCTCTGAAAAAAACTTCAGTATCCTGAGTTTAAAAAGAAAAAAGGGGTAGGGGAAAAAAAGGTATTTTGCAAGGATAAGCAAAGACAAATGTGCATGTTTCAGGGTTATTAGTACTGTCTGTCTGCCCACTGCTGTAGTCAAATATTTCACGCTTCCATGGAAGACTGAACATTTTGGAATCCTTTATATCCTTATCGGGGAAAACCATAAATACACTATCTCTTTTACCAGGCAGCTCTGACATTGATGACAGGCATTTATAGAACATGGTTGGAAATTAGTATGTTTTGCTTAAACGGACTGTCAGTGTAACATCTTTAACAATAACGCATGGGGTGTCAGGATTTTACATTGTCAAGAGAACAGTGTTTCTGCTGCTGCGCTGCCCTGGAAGAGTCTGCTCCCTCCTCTGATGATCTGCTTTGTTGCAGGAGAAGAACTGAGTTTTTTGAACTTGTCAGCAAAGGTGGTTATGACTGGAATATTAAAGACCATCGAGAAATGTTTCGGTGAGTAACCATTATTTCTGACTTTCTGGTTGTTTCAAGATGTAGCTGTAGTTGTTTAAAGAATTTTGCAGGTCAGGGAGAGAAGACTGCAGTTACAAGGAAAGGGGCTTGTTTTAAAATAAACAAGTGATTTTTAAAGCTTGTGAAACCAGAAACAAGCACGAAAGGAGTCAGTATGACCTTACCTTTTCCATTTCTGTTTTTGTCTTCACAGTCTGTGACCTCTTTTCTTCCATTTCTCCCAGCCCTTCCCATCTTTCTGCAGAAAGCACCCCTATTCTGCCTCAGGAATCGAGGACCCTTCTTGCTCCTTTCTCTTTCCTTCCTCATCTCAACTGCTTACATCCATTGGCCAGGTTTCTCTCTCTCTTGGTCTGCACATGAGGATTTGCAGATGCACTGTCCTCTTTTGGCCCTCAGAAATGGGCTTGTCCACCATCGGAGACCTTGGGCAGGGTGGTACACCCACCTAAACACAGCCTTTTGCATATGTATGTCTGGCTGTGTCTTAGTTTATCTGATATTTCATTAAAATTGTGTTTTCTGTTTGGTCTTTTGATTGAAATATTGACCATTTTCTATTTTCCATATCATTTCACCCACTCCTAATTTTAGATTTGGGCAATATATTTGATACTTCATTTTCAGTGCCCTTGTTCCTCATTTAAACTTTCTCAGACTTTTATCTGCATCATGTACTGTACATAAACGCTTTCTACAGCTGAATGGTTTCTTTCTTCCAATGCATATAAAACATGGTTGTAGTCAGGTATTAAACTACAGTGGAACAGTCTAGCTCATATAGTAAATCTTAAATTTTTATTGCAGATGAGCAGTAGAAACTGCTTAAATAGTATCTGGGATGCCTCTTATGATTATAGGTTCTCTTGCTACAGCAGTCCCTTACAAATAGGCAAATAAATTAACCTTGTTTTCAAGTATTATTATTATTATAATACCCTAACTTATATCACGTGAGGCACATGCTCTCAGGTATATTATCTAAATTAATATGAACAGCATTAGGAGTACTGCAAAATTAGCAATGCCATTTCTTTTCTGGTGTGCACAGTACCAAAACTTCATCTCCTGATGACCTGCAGTGCATAAGGCTGTCTAGGCACAATTGTGATGTAAAAACAACATTGAGGGCTGAGATTTCAAACATGTCATTCTTTTCTGGAGGAAAAGGAGGTGCCCGGACTGACACTTTATATATGTATTATTTATGCATCCAGAACAGAGTTGTTCAGAAATCCAACAAAGGTTGATTCAGCTTGTATTGTTCATTTCTGTTTTTCAGATCAATGCTAATGACAGCCTGTGACCTTGGAGCTGTGACCAAACCGTGGGAGATTTCAAGACAGGCAAGTCATGATTAATAGCAGGGCTGGGAAGAGGCGGGACTCATGGGACAATATTCCCAGGGCCCTGTCTTACAGGAGACCAAAACTGGAATCAAGTTACAGCAGTATTAATGCTGTAAAAAAAACTGCAGGGGGTTTCTGCAGGAATGGTTTATTGCATAATCTGTTCGTTTGCAAAGCTAGTGAGCAGTATGGAGGCACCTGAACATACCTGGTTTGATAACCTTTCCTTCTCTTACAAACTTCTTAAATCTGTGTTTAAAAATGGACAGATTAAACAAACAAAAAGTATTAGGTGCATGTAGTTTTGCTCGCTGGGTTTGTCCCAAAGCTTTTCCTTCTAGTGTAGATGGCAGTGACAATATCTTCCCTAAAGCAAAAGCACCAGCAGCTGCTCTGCAGACTTTAACATCAAATCTTCAGTTTTTGTAAGAGAAATGTGCTAATTAGCACAACAGTGATGGGAACACTACAAGTGTGGTATACAGCCTTACTTAGCATCTTGTCCTTAAAAGTAAACAAAAACTCAGGCTTTTGCTGCTGCTACACAATACTCAGGTCCAGCATTTGCTACAGCAAGTGACTAAAATGTGAGAAAGGGAGCTGCGGGTTTGCTGCTCCAAGGCTCATCCCCAAGAGCCTTGTGCATTGCCACATGGTTTCCCCTCTTCTAGGCATCCTTCCTTACTCTACATCCACCATTAATATTTTCCTCTTTCCCATGCTAATAATACTCTGTCCTGTCTTCAGGTCCAGAACAAGTAGGCAGGCTATGTTGGGAAAGGGGGCGGGTGTTGGCGGAATATGCAGCCTCAATCAGCAAAGAGAAAATACAGCAATGCAGTTCAGTCTACGTAAGGAGCTGGCACGATTTGAGTAGCTTTTTAACAAAAGATTGTTTTAAAAAATGGTGTGCAGAAGCTAGGCAAGTGAGAGGGGAGTAGACAGATATTTTGGAGAAAGACAAGGAAGACGGATAGAAGCAGCTGGAAAGGACTCGTGTGCTTTCGTGGCAGTACGTGCATGTTAACAACTCAGACAAAAAGCATTCATGTGGTAAGGACTTCAGCTCAGTTTGCAGTTTTATCAAATGATTATATTTTGCCTTTGTAAGCAGACTATGACAATAGGCCTTGTAAGGCTGTTATTTTGCTCAGCCTGAATATGATAACCTCCCTCAGAAATGAGGGAGCATGCACTTACCCAGTAGTGGGAAAAGGCACATGGGTCTCCTCAGTACCACCAAAGCACAGCTGTGGTGTGTGCATCTCCTCCTCATTTTTCCTCTCTATCCCAGCTGGCTTCTCAGTTTTCTCTGAGAGACAGAATGTCAGGTAGGACATTCTGCTTTCCATGTTGTGATTTTTGTGCTGTGGTGCTGAATCAGTGCTGAAGTCTCCGGCAAACTGGTTTTTTACTCTTATCATTTTTGAGGTCTGCTGAAAATTGCTCTGCAGCTCTTGCAGTACAAGTTTCCTTCATGGTGAAAAGTCTGGTCAGGGAGTGGCTGGAGCAAAATCTGGTTAAGCAGAGAGGCCAAAAAGTTCATAGTCAAAAAGCAGGTGAAATAGTTGGACCTCAACTGTGCATAAAGGAAAAGAACATGAGAAGTGAGAGAGAAAAAGATCTAAATATGTGAATCAAAGGGAATAGAGATCAATGTGCAAAGGCAAACTTTAGAAGTCAGGATAGAAACAGATTAGAGGGAAAGGGACGTAAGGAGAACATGATGAGACACAAAGGTGAGAATGCGTCATGATTATTTCTGTACCATATTCTTGGCAAACTCTTAATTGCTACTTAACAACAGAAGTTTATTATTCCTCTATCTGGAGCATTGATCCATATTTTTTTAGTGTGTTGGCATTTCACACATTATCAAAGTTCTAAAGTATGGTAGCCTGGTTGAAGATTTTAGAGTATTTTATAACATCACTTCACCTATATATAATTTATTTTGAGACTCGGTATTTCAGTTGCAACAAGCTCAGGTTTGTGAACGTTAACTACCACACAATTACTCGACCAAGAAATTTTGAGATTTTTTGAGAACCCTGTTGTGCCATGGTATTATGAAACCATTTTCCATCAGTGCTCTTGAAAACAATAAGCAGGCATGACAAGAATTGCTGGATGCCACCCTCAGTAGGTAAGTTTCCTCACAACGTGCACCTCCTTCCTAAATGCCTGCATTTGAGAAAGAGTAAAGTTTCCTCAGGCTACTGTGTTGGGGTTGCTCACTGCATGCCTGCTTGAAACTCCTTTTGTTCTCACAGCTAACTTGTTCTTAAGTCTCATATTCGTCCAAGAAGAACAGAGCTCTACTCTGACATCCTCACTCACAAAAATCAGGAAGACACATTCCACCTTCCGTCCCAGCAGTTCTTGTCTTTAATCCAATAATCATAATCTGAGTTCACATTTAGATCTTCAGGTCCTGTAGTGATGACAGTCACAGAAAAAAGAAACACAAAGCCTGGTGGAAAATACCCTTCTATGATCTCATGTTAAATTTAGGCCACAGAGAATACTTGTTAATTAATTTTCTTTGACAAGAGAAGTTGTTTCAACATAGCCTGTAAATACACAGAGAGCTCTTGCACACCGTACAAACCAGTTAAACTGAGATAACTACAGATGCCAACAAGAAAATATAATTCTCCATTCTTTTCTCAAGTTGCATGGAACTGAAAAAAGCGTTACCTCCACCTTGCAGTGCAATTCCCCGAGTTCCTTATCAACACATGATAAAAACATTAGGTGCTTATGGCTATCTGTACCCACTGGGGGCTCAGTTCTGGAAGGTATACAAGTATCAGTAATTAAGTGGGACTACAAATTTCTTTACAGTTAAGCATAGGCTAAAGTCATAGATTGAGTAACAATTCATGATCCTAAAATTATGTAAAAAGAACTCTAATCTTTTTATGTTTTAGGCAGCTGAACTGGTAACCAGCGAGTTCTTTGAACAAGGAGACAGAGAAAGATCTGAACTCAAGCTCACACCTTCAGTAAGTTTTTATTGCTTCTGAAATAGCTACCTACACGGATAAAGTAAGAAAATATCATTGCATTCATTCAGGAAAACGAATTGTATTTTGTATGGAGAGAAATATCTTGGAATAAATAAAGGCTCAGTCCAAGAAGGAGGTGCATTTTGAACCACTTATATAGCTGTACAGTCAACTCAATTATATTTGCAGCAAGCTCTTCTCTCCATCTTCTGTAGCTATTACCAAAGCTATTTTACCATTTGATTTTCTAAATCCGTATTATTTCTAATACAGAGTATTTGAACCAAAAATCACAACAGAGTTAATGAAATCAAAATTTTCATGTTTACTTTATGCTGCAGCCGTCTGCTATTTGTATTATTTGATGTATCAAATGCTGAAAAGGCATTTCTGTAAGTATGTAACTACATATAACACTGTGGATGATAAGTGGAAGATAGGCAGCTGAGTATAAATTATCAAACAAAAACTAAGAGGAAGAAAAGTTTCATAAAGGTTTCTGTGAGTGATTTGAAGAGAAAGCCTTATCCAGGTTAAATACCTCAGAAGGTTGACAAACAATTATGTAGATGAAACAGGAGAGGGCAAACAAGAAAGGTTTCTAAAGAATTTAACTTACAAGTATGTTTATGCTTCTAAAAATAGACAGTTCCATTGGTTCAGGCTTGTTCTTGCTTTGGTAATATTTGCACATGAGCACACTCCCTGTAGAGATATAATGAAGTCAAAAAAATTAGTTACTCAGTTTGAAGTAAACAAGACTAAGCTACAAAAAAAATGGCTTTCTGCTTGTACACTATCACAGCTTGGGAATTTCATGGATGTCTCTGTAGTTGTTCTGTGGGTGCATCTTCGCACAGAGCTTCCCGAAGAGTATCTAAAATTCAGTAGCACAGTCATCAGTCAGTCACAGCACTGCACACTAGCACAGTTCTAGTGCTGAGTAACTGCAGGTTCCAGTCCCTATAATGTGTCCCTTTCCTACCATGTATCTAGAAGTTACAAAGTGTGTTTGTCATGCTAATAAAGCATATAAGCAATTTTTTTTTTCAACACATACATTAATGCCCAGGTCTAGCAACCTTAATAGCATGTTTCACAATAATTTTTATGTACTGCATTTTAGTCATCCTGTGAACTTGGCAGAAGTGCAGAGAAAGACCAAAGTCAGAGTTTTCTTTGAATTCCTCCTATATTTTCACAATCAGCACCCAACAGCCTAGATGGCTGGGGAAGGAGGAGGTAGTGCTAGGGTAGCTTCAGCCTTTCCTCCCTCCTAGGAGCCTTCTCACTCTTCCTTTGGGCTCTTCAGTTAATACAAAGGAATTCAGAGCCCACATTTGGCATGTCTTGAAGCAATACAAACTGAAGGAAGGTTTTCTCTGTTTAGTCCTTCAGTTCCCAAGAATCCAGTTAAGTGATGTGTGAAGGGTTTTCTGTTGGAGATTAGCCCATCAGTAATGAAGTTCATCGGTTCATCAGTTGCTGATGTACTTTGTGACATATCCCTATGGCAAGCCACCTAAGGAGATGTTGCTGCTAGTTAGATAAGATAGAGAAGAGAGTTGTCAGTAAGATAACTTCATATTTTGTCTGGTGAGTTGAGGATTTTTTCTTGCATTGTGCTGAAAAAATCTGAAAAAGTACAAGAATTTTCAAAATGATTTGAAGAAGAAACATGGAATCCCACCCCAGATTCTACTTTTATGATCTTTTAGTCTTTGAATTTTATCCCCCTACCTTATTTTTATTACATAAGTATACCTATACAGCAAGGTTCAACTATATGAATTCAGCCAGACATTCAGCACAATTTTATTGAGTTTCTAGATGGAGGTTCTAGAAAAGTTATCAAACCTAGAGGAGATAGGCCCAGAATAAGAAAAAGACAGAAAAGTATAAAACTTAACATATTTACAGAATAAAGAGACATCAGGTGAGCCAGTAGAGAAGGACTAAGATCCTGTAGTAGTAATCGAAGGTCACAGAGGAAACTCACCTTCATAATTTCTACTTTCCATCTCCTTTAATGGGGCAGCCCAGCCAGTAGTTGAGCCTCTTAATCATCAGCTTTGGCCTGTGTAGTTCTCTCCTCGCGGGTGAGCAGCAGGCACTGAGCTGCCTGCAGGGGAACATGCTGGGAACTGCTCCCAGGAGCACTCTGTGGCTGCCCCACCTGCGGGTTTCATGGTCTTGGCTGGTTCTGCTAAAAGGCTCTGCAAGAGGGAGGGAGGGAGGGAGCCGGCCCACATCTCACTGCTCGCTTTGCTGGTCTGGAAAGCCCTGTGCAAGGAAAAGGAAATTTCTATTTAAAGGTATCTACTTTACATTTCTGCATCTTTTCACCAGCTGAAGTTCAACTGCAGAGCATTTGTTTTACATTACAGAATTGTAAAATTTAAATACATTCAGCTTACAAATTTCAAAACAGGAATGAAAATAAAGTTTATTTTTTATGCCAGACAGCAGTAAGGTGGCTGCTGCAAAGATTGATTATGGTTTACAAAGTGTTCTGTTTATGAGAATTTGATCATAGCTCCAGAGTGCTGAATGATGCATCTGTAAAATACTCTGATGTAATAAAGCATGACAGTTTTGCTCCCTTCTCAATTCAGGCCATTTTTGATCGGAACAGGAAAGATGAACTACCCAGGCTGCAGCTGGAATGGATTGATAGCATCTGCATGCCTTTGTATGAGGTAATTTTTACTTACTGCTCTTGTAGAGTCAGGAGAAGATTGGCAATATCTGTAAATATGATGTCCTGCCTAGGTGCTGCGTGTCTTTGGGCAGGGGTTTGTGAGACCCAAAGGGAGAGCTGGGGCTGAGCCTTGCCCTCGCTTCTGGCTCCTTTCCAAACAGCTAAGGGGGCACCGTAGGCCAGGGCTTTAAGGTCAGTGACAAATGATTTGTGGTTCAACCTGTGCGCTGTTTAAGAGAGCAAGCTCCAAGTTAATCTTCATCCACACAGTTGGTTAGGTGCTTAGAATAAATTATAAGTCCGTAGGTACTATTTCACTAGGGTTATGACTGACCAGGGCAACGTTTCTCTGTTTTGGATTAGACCAGCTTTCACAACTTGACTCATGTAACACAAGCTTCACCATTTTGACTTTTCCTCCCTTATCTGTATCCAAAGCAGAGCTCTGCAGGCAGGATGATAAATAGAAGATAACACTGCAGAAGCTTTCACTATCAATAACGGTGTCAGGCAGCATTCCTCCTCCTCACCCAAACCCCACAGCCAGCCTTATGCCACTAAACCTGCCACTTCAGTCCTGGTGTTTGCGAGAGCCCAGAGATGCTTGCAAGGCGTTTCCAAGGAATCCCAAGAGAGCCCAACCATTGCATCCCCCCAGAGCGAGGAGAGCTGAGACAGAGCCAAAGGCCGGGCTAGAGAGGCCAGCTCCCCTGTTCACTTTACGCTACTGAGAACATGTGTGCATGTAGCTTCCATACGCATGTGACAGAGTGGACGGGCCCTTCCTTTTCATTTTTCTGAACCAGATGTGTCACTGACAGCAATTGAGGTGAGAAGGACCGTGCGTTTCCACTGCCCCCTGTACCAGCAATGAAGGGACTGCCCAGCACTAAAGACAACTGCTGTTGTGTGAGGTGACCATGTGCCTCGGTGTTAACAGCGAGCAGGCCACAGCTTTGCCAGTATTCTTGCCCCTTCTTAAGGACAGATCAGCTTTGTCATGGTGAAACAAACTGTAAATCTCTGGCTTTCAAACAATAAAGCACAGCAGACCCATAGAGACTTGCATTTTTAAAACTAACCAACTCATCTTGGCCATTACATGAGGTAGGGAGCTGATCTTGAAAAAACAATCTTACTCTCAATATAATAATTAAACAAGAATGCATCTTATACCAGAATTCATGATTTCTGATAGCATGTGTAATCCAAGGAGTACAATAAAGCAGGAAGAGCTGATAATGAGACCATCCTGTGCAGGAAGAGACTAGCACTGCGCACTAAAGCTCTGCTTAGTTAGCTGCAGCCTCGCGGGAGCTCTCTGGGGAATATATTCACATCTGATTTCCCTGCTTTCCGCTGTCTTCGCTGCATGCTGTGCAACCATTAGCCTGCTGCTCAACAGCTTACAAAAGAGACACCATCAAACCTCTAAGTCAGCGCAGCTCCAGCCTTAGGGGTAAACAGAAAACTTGATGTCACAGGATCGCTCTGCATGAGATGCTCACTTGAATATGAAGCCAAGTTTTAATTTTCATTTCTGGCCTAATCAAACCTCAGTGCACATTTCACATCAGCAGTGTATTCAGGCGTTGCAGATCCTTTGCTGGGGGCTGGCTAAACACACTACCACTCAGGCCAGCTCCTGGATTTTTTTCCTTTCTAAATATATTCTTTAAAAATCTAGTCAGAGTAACATGTTGTAGGGACTGCATGTGGGGATGGAATGGGTTACATCATTACAAATGCAATATAGAGAGGCAGAGTGGCAGCTGACAAATTCGTAAAATCTTGGTGGTGCTTATACAGCTCAGTAGCATCGTGCTTATAAAAACCATATGTTTGACAAACATTTGACACACGTTTTGCTATCAAAATTCAACATTAAACTACAGAAAACAAAATCAAGGCTTTTGCATATAGTTATTCCCAAAGGAGGGATCAGAAGCCCTGACTCCGAGTGGCAGCTTGTGTCTGGCGGGGCCCACGTGCGCACATAGCAGCTGGCAGCACCTTATGTGCGCCTGCCCTGCATAACCCCACACGGCAGCGATGGCCCCGTGGTCAGGGAAGATGGGATCTCCCATGACAGCCAGGAAGTTCTGCTTTAGCCAGAACAGCCGCAGCACGAGCACCTCTGTGTGATTAAGGGCATGATGTGACCGTGCAGCTCACGTCCTGCAGAAAGCGGATCAGAAGTGCATGCAAACGCAGAGAGCGCTGCCGCTGTGGCCGAGTTGCCCCTGCAGCGGGCAGGGTTCCCAAGTGGTTCCCGGTGCCTGCAGCTTTCTCCTGCACCCCTTGCAGCACAGAGGGCACCCTGGGGACTACTGACCTCGAGGCAGCACCCCAGGGCCACCGCCCCCCCCCCTCCCCCCAATCACGCACCAGCTCCAGGTGCTTGTGGGCACCCTGCGTCCTGGCTCGGCTCCTGAAGAACGCACGAGAGCCACAGCACTCGGTGCAGGGCCTCTGCAGAGCTTGCTACACCACTAGTCCTGCACAAAAGAAATGCAGATCCAGATTTTTAGCGTCCCACATACATATGTGGCCTTCCTTGCCTTATTTTTCTGTCTACTCTGTAGCATTTGTCAGGATCCAGCCATCTGGGGAGCTCTACCTCCTCCACCTGTATCTGGTCTTCCCCCTGACTTTCCCTGTGGTAGCTAATGACAAGGGCTTTTTGCCCCAACAGTCTCTTTTATCAGGGAGATGCATATAGGCCTCTACATACACAGAGATATATAGTCTTCTTTTTTTTGTGTGCAAGAAGGTTTACAAGCGACTATCAAATCCTCAAGATTTGTGCATTTTCCATGAGGAATCCTGTTTTACTGTGCACTGGAGACAGACAGTCCAACCCTGAGGAAGGTCAAAGAGATAATATTCTACATGAGCTAACACAAAGTTTGACACTGAGTATAGACAGATAATGAGAGCTGAGGACATCACACACACTCCTATCGTGCCCAATTCCCAAACCGCTGTGTGTTTGCTAGCAAAGGGGCCCTCTAGGCCTCACTCCACTCTTGTCACCAGGTAATGGCTCTGCTCCCTGACCTGCCCCACACACATGGGCCATGCGGGAATGAGGTACCCAAAATACCCTGGTGATCAAATTTGTTTCCTTCACACATGTATTAAAGGATTGTGAAGATAAAAGCTTTCCAATTTTTTGTTCATTGCTTTTTATTACACTTGGGACATTATAATTTTATTGAATTTACTTTGTTACTATCAAACAAGCGATTGCTGATCAGAGTATTTTTATGTGGCAGTGGAGTTTTGCCCTGGGTAGCAGAACAGCCATCCATTTACTCTGAGGCTCTAATTTTAGTTAGGGACTTTAGTTACGCTTTACTGCATAACATTTGCTCTTCATTCAGCAGTGACAGCAAGGAAAGTGTTCATCAGCAGATATAAGAAACAAGCTTATTATTAGAATAATCATTTAAATGATAAAATATATTTTTTGGAACTGTAGAGCCTTTCAAATCTATTAAGGTTGCTTCAGTATGAAATTATTACCCTCTTTTGGCAGGCGAGAGCACTATATAAAGGTGGAACACACGTAGCTAAAGCAGAAAGTCTAAAACAGCCCACTGAAACTAAAGCTCTGGCTGCACTGAAGCCACGTTCCCCGTGCAGCTAAAGGAGCCTGTGCCTGTAGGACATACATGTTTGTGCAACAGAAACACAGCATTTGGACTGTAAAGACAAACCATTTTTCTGGAGCGGTGGTGAAGAGAGGCTAAGGGTATTAACACCATCAGAGCCCTGTCCCGCGCTCTGCAGCCCACACGGGACTTCAGAGACTCAGTCACAGATTCCCCCAGCTCCAATGAGGTTTCTGTGTGGGGCACAGACAGAGAGGGAAAGCACACATCTTTTTATCATCAGTTTTCTCACAAACTACATCAAAGCATCAGTGATTCCCATCAAACAAAAGAGGGAAAAAGGAGCCGGGCTCTGTTGAAAGCATTGTGAGGCAGAGAGGAGCGCCCTGAATAGCAAGGCCAGAGGCCGTGCACTCTGCTCTGCCCACATAAATACACAGTCAGGTAGTCAGCGCGACGACAGCAGCTATTCAGATTTAAGGAAGATGTCTTCAGGGGAGATAAAGAAGCTCACAACTTATATACGCCTGAGATTGCCCTGCTCACCTCTACCTTGGTGCTTCACTGAGCTGCTCCATTTTAATGCTGTTTTTAGTGCTATTCAAGATTTTCTTGGGCATGAAGAGCTTCGGACATACAATAGAACATACAGAAGGGAATTTGCATCATTCCATCCAAGAGCCTAGGAGGAATTTGGGAAGAACAGAAACATTTGTTTACTCCAGCAAGTACTTGACATTTTCTAGACTTATGTGGCGAGACAGTAAGGGTCCTTCCTTATTGCATTGCTCAACATGCTCAGAAGGAAATACGGTTACTCGGTCCCCAGCTCCAAGTGCCCTTATACGCCTGTCTTGCTGCAGAGGATAAAGTGTAGCCTTGTAACGACATCCATCTTTAGAGCACTGCCCCGCAGCAGCGCAGCTGCAGGGGCGCCGTGCGGCTCGCGGGCAGCGCCGGGGCCTCCGCGGAGTGCACGGGAAGGGCCGGGCGCTGCAGCTGCGCTCCCTGCTCTCACTCCCCCTGTGCAAAAGGTTGCTCTGAAGCACAGTTGTGTACAGCACACACAGTGGTTTGCGCCAAAAGCTTAAACACCAGTTACACTTCAAAAAGGCAGGAGATCACTCTTTAGTATTCCTTTGCAGAGAGGGAAAAGCCGTGCCGTTAAGTGCCACGTTTACAGTGCCATGCTCCAGTTCAGCCCCTTCAGTTACTTCTGCCACTCCCTGCGTTCCCTCCATAACAGTGCTGTCCGTCTGAGGAAGAATTGTGCAAGACACTCAGCTCACTGCTCTGGGAGGGTGTTCCTGTCCAGAACAGAGTGTATGGGATAGCTTAGACCTTCCTCTGGAAAAAGTGACTGGATATATCTGAAACAGTGACATTTTGGTTCAAATGTTTCTGTCCTCTATAGTTGCAACAAAAAAAACTTATAAAATGATGTAACAGGGAATCTGTATAAACATTTTTGAAATGGCTGATATTTACAGATATTCACTAAAATGCATCCACAAGCTGTTGAAAACTGTTTTAACACACACAAAAAAAAAACCAAAAAGCAAGACTAAGCTATAAAGAAAACTTGCTCACAGGAAGCAATTTGATCAGGTCTGTGCAGTTCCCGTTGGCACCACCTTTATTGCTTGCTGAAAGAAGGCAAGGAGAACTTTCAGAAGATCAAAGGATACCATAAAGATGCAGAATTTTGGCAGCACTTACTACTGTGCTTCCCAGGGATGCTTGGCAGGCAAGGATCAGGAAGGCAGGTAGTGATGCTTCAGGCTGTAGAGAAATTGGCAATTAAATTAGTTTCACTTTCTGTTGAAATCCCTAGGGAAAGTTTAGCCCCTGCTTTCCAAGGAAGAGCAGGTGCAGCGCATTCTGCTGGGGTTGTAAGAAATTTGCTGCAGAAGAAACTTCCTCGGGTTAATTATGCCAAATGAGGGGCCTGGGGGAGCTGGTAGCTAAGGATCATGTTTGGCCCTGGGATGGGAGATTGGAGCACTGCAAAGGATCTCGGTAGCCTTGAAGGAGGAACCCAGTTGGGTTCAGCACTTCTGCTCCCTCGTCAGTTTTCTACTAATGATGAACGTAAACAAATCAACCTAGAATTAATTTTCTCCAACTTTGAAAAAAATGCAGATACTATGAGAATTTTCCAGCTCCCTGAAATGGAATAGACAACAGCAGCTTTTTATTACCTTGCACCATTAGTTTAAGAGTCAGTTTATTTCTGCTGCTTCTGCATTATTGGAGAAAGGAGGTGAAGAAAGGGAATACAACAAAAGAAAAACTAGGAAAGGAAAAAAGAATGTTTCTATGCCCTTCCCATCTAAGTCAGTCACTATTTCACACTGTAATACAGATAATTTAGATGGTTTCGGAGCAAGGATTTTTGAGTCTATGCAGATCATAGAGAGATCCTGATGCTCTTTTTTTTTTTGTTGTTTCCTAACATCACTGAGGGCTTTTTGGATTTGGAATTAACAGAAGATATTGGTTTTGTTCAGATTTTTGTAATTTGGTGAGATTAGTCATGGGACGCTGCATTACTATTGACAATTTCAGGAATTTACATGGTTGCATAAACTGCTCAGAGGAGGAGTCAGCAGAAACACTTATCCCTTCAAATGAGAGTACTTCTTAAAGTTCTCAATTATTTCATCTAATGCCAAAAAGGAAACCCTTACAGTTCTCAACTGAAAAGACTGTCATCAGCCCAAAATATTTTGGAAAATATGGGGGAGAAAAAAAGAAACGTTTACTAGTGACTTCAGTCAATAGCTAGGCTTCATCAAAGACTTTCACCACAATCTGTGAGAAAAAGTGACTAACCCATAATACTGCAATTTCTATGCTAGTTTATGTAGAATTATCTGCCCATGTATTGCAGAAGACATGCAGTCATGTATGGAAATGCATATAAAGAGCTGAGGAAGTAGATTGAAAAGTTGGCAGATAAGGTAGAAGAGACAGCCAATAGAGGGAACTCAAATCGTACAGCAAATCTCAAAGAAGATAAATGGATAATTTAACAGCCATTCAGTTTTCAAGAAAGACAAAGCACAAACTACATTGCATCAGAAAAGGACTAGAAATGATGATGGATGAAACGCTTCAAATAAGTGTTTAACACAACAGAATCAGAGTTGCCTGCAGAATTCCCAGCTGAGGGCAAATTCAAAGAACTAAATAAGGATATAAGACTCATAGGGTTTGAAGAGTTTTTCAAAATCCATTTAATAGCAAGGCAGAAGACATCGATTGGCTGCTTGGTTAAAGAGTTGAAAGGAAAAGGGGTAGAAACGTTCTGTCTTTTGCACAAACCTTAGATATAAAATCAAGCCGCAGCAGAGCCAAATAAGATGTTGCTCGTGATACAGTAGCTGTTGTGGGCAAAATCTCCATTCTGTGCAATTACAGTGAGCCGAGAGGGAAATTGTTCATCTAGTGACTGCAGCAACTCAGCAGCTAAGCTACTTGAGCAGGTGCCCAGTCCTCCTTTTCCCGACACTCGATGACGGGCAGAGCACACTTTCTTACCAGGACTTCAGCACGTATTTTCCTCCCTGAAGTATAGGGCACATTTTACCAGTGGAGAAACTTGACTCATCCATCCATGTTACGTATGTTATTTACAAAGGAATACAACATTATTCTTGCTAGTATATCACCACCAGAAAGAAACATGACACTAACTCATACCGGAAGAGCTGACCACTTGTGCATCCATTGCCAGTCACAGTTGGCTCCCTTCTGCACTGCTGACAGTTTCTATGGAAGACATACTACAAGAAACTCATCTTTTCTATGAGGGAAGCTGGTGCTATTAATTTCATCTAGTTATTTCTTTAGGCATCAGAAAAATTTCTGTGGCTGAAATACAAAAGCAATGCTGTGATGTGTCGTACACTCGACTATCTAGATGCCTTCTCAATAAGCCCTAGAAGAATAAGGTCTCCATCAAGTGCAAGGAGACTTGGTGCTGCTTCTTGTTGCTGTTAAGTGACCTCAGCCTCCTCCCAAATACAATCATTTCTTCAGGAAAATAATAATTAAATAGGACCCTAAAACATTCTTCACATATGCACACAGCCATAGGCTCATGGAATTTAATCCCTTATCTTCTGCAGAGGACCTACTGAAGGGCAAAGTTTAGTGGTCTTACTGTTTCTAGTCCATGGGCATATGGGTAGGTGTGGTTTGAGTTTTCAAAACATCTTTCATCAATTTTTATTATGAAGATTGAGTCCATGGATGACTACAATATAGGTTCCAGTTTACCTGAACTCATCTGAAGTTCAAGGACTTGCAAGGAGATGGCTCGCCCCTGGCCTGCGTGTCCTGCCATGAAAGCCTCTTCAGCAAAACACGGGCGTCCAGCTCAGCTCTGCCGTATCTGGTCACGCCTCCCTTGACTTGAGCAGCGCTTCACGCGCTCACGCCAGGTCGCAATTCATCCCTGCAGCTTCCCGGTCACTAGTCCTCCCTTGCAACTCAGAAACTGCCTACATAATAAAAGTGATTCATTAGAAACCACTGGGTTCCAAAGAAGAGTGAACACTGCGACCTATAACTTTTTGATATGTGCTCAGTAATAAAACTGAATTTATACGGTCTTGTTCCATAAACTCACTTTACAAATATCAGACCCGCAACCATACTTCCATGAGCTGTAATCTTGTCAAAGCTTGCAAGTTAGGCAAGGTCAGAACCGCTTGATAGTTGGATGAGAACCTCAGGACAAAACCCAAACCCCCATGTTTGTGGGGAAGTGGGTGCCACACGCCCCTCCCGAAGGGTTTGGTATCAGAGTCCCCCTCCCCGCTGCCAGCCAGGGGTGCTTAGGACCAGGGGTGATAAGCAGGGCGAGAGCGCCCAGGTATTGACCCGGATGAACCGCTCGCAAAGCGGCCCGGGAAGCGCACGGCAAACGCGGCAGCGCCCGCAGGGACTTGGTTTAATCCGAATCAGGAACGGGTGCCACAGGTACTTCAGTAATTCAGTAAATGCTGGAGAACCTGCCAGAAGGGAGAGAAATGTGTGGCTCTGGAGATCATTTCCCAGAAGCTTCATAAAAGGAATTGATTGCAGGAGTTTAATAATTAAAATAGCCAGAAATATAGTAATCAAATGAGTTTCTAATTACATCTCCAGTAGAAATAAAATCCAATCAGTGTACTTTCTATTGGAAAAGTCCTAGTGAAATGCTTTGGTAGCTGGAATAAAATAAAAGCTAATTTCCATAGGAATTATAGTAGTGGGTTTAATTAAAAGACCAGATCAGAACGAAGGAGTCCCAAAGCGAAAAGATACTAAATACGTAAGCAGTAGTTTAAACATCAAATCAATGTCTGAATAAAGACATTTAATAGACCAAGTGCAAAATCTGCACCGTCAAGTATCCCTCGTCTGAATTAATGCATAGCAAGATACAGTTTCCTAAAATTACACTATATATTTTCTAAGCATTCAACAGAATTAATCACTTGTGCTGTAGTAAAACTGAATATCAAAGATATGTTTTATTCTTTCTTAAATACTCCTTTTTATTTGTTCTAGCTGCGTTTAATGGTATTAGTTAACTATGAGGAGTAAATAAAACTTACTCTTGTTATTTAACTGGTAACCTCTGTTAAAACGTTGGTTATTAGACTCTGTAATACTCATAATACTTCTAGGGGAACCCTATATATTTACTCCTAGATTTAAAAATGTGTATGCAGCTCATAAGATAGCCGTGATTAACGTGAAACAAAAGTAAAACTGTGCAGATGCTGCCTGAATCCATTCAACAAGCTTAGAGAGGTTCAAAATGCCCTAATTTTCAAACATAGGGAAAATACTTAAAAAGTGGCAATATATTGGAAAAAATATATGAAGACAACATTTTAGAGATTTAAGAGAAACCAGCAAGCTCTAGCTGTTGGTGGATGGATGCTGGCATCCCTACTCCAAGGAAATAATTTGAAGTGGATTTGCTTCAAGTTCCACACAAATAGGGTAGTTATGGCATGATTTTTAGAAGTGCTGAGCATTTCATATTTCCTACAGAAGTCAACTGAAACTGCAAGTTTTCAGCACATTTTAAAATCAGGCCATTAACCCTTAATTACCATATAATAGCACAATTAAAAATCTTCCAAGACTTACTTCACTAGCTAGCCAAGCTCCCATGGTTTGCAGGCTAGCTATAAAAAAGCAGTTCTTTAGTGGTGTCTGGGCTTCTGGGGCCATTTAAAGTGGTTGCCGTTAACCCTGCTATTTAAAGCAAAAAATAAAGAAGATCAACTGCAAAGATACCTCTTCCCTTCTCCTTTCCTTCCAGTTTTCTGCCCTTTCAGAGCAACTTCTGTTATCTCCTCTATCATTCCTTTAGATTTTTGCCTGCACCAACCTATTTTTTTTAAATGGTGAATATGTACATCCCACACTGTCAGAGAAAGCAAGAAACCCAACTTTGAGCAGACACCACTTCTTACTAATGAAAAATGCTGCAAAAAAAGTCATATAGCAGAAACTGCCTTTGTCCTAAAACTGAGCATATTGCATGACTGCT
The DNA here is from genome assembly GCA_013398735.1 of Nothocercus julius. Classification (NCBI taxonomy): domain Eukaryota; kingdom Metazoa; phylum Chordata; class Aves; order Tinamiformes; family Tinamidae; genus Nothocercus; species Nothocercus julius. The sequence goes on along the minus strand of VZSV01000050.1, from coordinate 544,807 downwards.
TTGGGGATAACTGCAGTTACCCTCACATCTGGGTGCTGCTTTGAGGAGGTGCCTGTCTCTCTCTAACGTAGAGGTGGGGCACGCTGCGTCCTGCGGATCAGACCCCCTTTACCCGCTCACCCTCTAGACTGTGAATCAGAAAACGTGGGAATGTTGTCCATATTGCCCATCTTTTTTAACCTTTTTTCCAGTGCCTGGTGAAGCTGAATGCAAAACTGAAGCCCATGCTGGACTCTGTGGCAGTGAACAGAGCTAAATGGAAGGAGCTGCACCAGAAGAGACCTCCTTCCCAGGCAGGACCCTCGCCCTCCTTCTCTGCTAGCTTTACCGTGGCTCTGGAAGACATAAACTAAGGCTGCGAACGTCAGCGTCGGTTTACGACAAGAGCTGTCTGAAAGGCTTGCGCACGCTTAGGCTCGCCATTTAAAAACCTGCTTTCACAGACATGCTTAATTAATTGGATATTCTCTCAACAGCAGTAGTTTGCTTTCACTGGGAGACTTAGTGGGTCTGAAAGAAAGGCCTGCAAAGAGACCGTGCCGGAATCGGGAGCGACGCGGAGGACAGGACACGCGGAGCGCAGCGAGCGCTCGCTCAGCTCTGCTACATTTGAGCAGCCGCCGTAAAAATCACACAAAGCCGCCAACAGCCTGAAATATAAGAACTTACAGCTTAATAAAATTAATAATACTGAGCAGAACTGGGATGCAAGTTGCTCGATTCATATGCAAGAGCTGCAGGAGCAGAGCACAGTGTGTAATTACCTGGTTGTTTTGCATCTCTTTAGTACATGTTATGAATCAATTACGCCTGCTTTTGTGATGTCCCTCTCTCACTCTTCCTTCCCCTTTTATGCCTGAATGTTCTCAGCAGCCGCTTTGTATTCTAAAGACGTATTTTTTTACAACAAAGCTTCTTAGTGATTGATCAGGGCCTTTAGAATTGCCTACCTTTGCTACATTTAAAAACAAACTTTATTATCTTTAAAAATACCAACCTGTCCCAGCTTTCCTGAGAAATTCACATTAACGATGCAGTACATTTCCCTGCAAGGGGAAGTCTGTATAAAGGCAAAATATTGCATGGTAATTTTTTTTTTGGTTGGGGGTGGGTGGGGGTGGTCTTTTAAATATACTCCTTTAATGCATTCCTTTTTCTTCCTTTTTTTTTTTAAAGTTACAAGGGCCCCAGAGGAAAAGAACTTTAATGAAAAATAAAAAATAGATAAATAAAAATGAAAAAATGAGATCTGTTGCCATGTGCTTCAGGTTTACATTACATTGAGAAGTTTACCATGGATACGCCTGTCTGGTAGGACTCCCGGTTGAAATGAACATTTTGAAGCAGGAAAGAATACACCACACAGGACTGACAACCTCCTGCTCCTCTTGCTGTTCTTGCAGTACCACCTCAGACAAGGCTACTAGAGCCAGCAGAGGTGCCAATGCCCACATGTATGTGCTGGGGTGGAGGTGCCGTAAAAGCGCAGTCAGACGTGTTGGGGCACAAAACCAAGCGTGTCTAGTTCTGCGCAGTGACACCAGCCTGTGAAATTTGGTCTCTCCATTTGCACAGAGATCAGCACAGCAAGACCGCGATCTACGGGCTGACCAGATGCAAGAGGATTCATGTTGCAATGCTTAGGAGTTCCCATTCATAGCAGGGGGGAAATAAAGCTTTTGTACTCTATGAAAAATGCGATTTTAAACATAGGATTGCCTGGCTGCGGGTAAAAGTCACCAGAAGTGAGAGCTGGGTTCAGCTCTTGGTTTGACACCTCCCCCAGACTCTATTTGCTTCAGTGGAACTGCCTTGACCTGGCACCAACACAACGAAAATCAGAACCTGCCCTGAGAGACCTGATGCTAAAAAAAAAGAGATCTTCAATTTACACACATAAGGAAAGCGAGTTGTGAGCCCCTATGAAAAGCTGACTACACCCGTCTGAGGGTCAGATAAAAACAAATGTGCAGAAGAAAAAGACAAAACAAAGTCCTCTGTGTTACTGGCCACGTGTATAGCTGGAAATTGCAGCGCCACTGTAAGGAAATCTGTCCATACACAACCAAGCCACAGGGTTTTCTCTGTTAGCAGCAGACAAGGAGCAGAAATTGAGACTGCACAGCACTGAATACATGCGCCAAATGGGAATGTTTCTTCTATTACCTTATTGCCTTTTTCTTGCATGCATTAAGGCAGATGCAGGGGAAACAGCAGCTAGCCCTATACTGCACACAGTATGTTCTTTATGGGAGAAGCATACCAGGGACTGGCACAGTACTGCTGAAAGGTGCACAGAGCTTTCCTGAATTTTGATATTGCATACTGCTAAGCATAACGTAATTTATAGCACATACCCTGCAGCTTCCCCAAGGTTGAGTTTCCCCTCATTTCCTCTTCTTTTTATTGGCTTCAGTGCGCAGTTGCCCATAGCAACACCCACCGGCAGAGCTGGGAATTGGGCCTCGCTGCAGCCTGACATACAGTTGAGGCCCTAACAATGTCAACCATCAATCAAGTGACGGTTGGTAATTGCCTCCATCTATTTCTCCTGTCTTTCGGTATCTTTCCTTTTGAGGGTCAGAATTCAGAAAGTGCTGACTAACGCTATGGCCCTGTTCCTGCGTCGCAAGGGAGAAAACCAGAGCGCATGGTTAGATCTTTAGCAAATCACTCCTGGGCAAAATGAAGCAGCCCTACCAAAATCAGCGAGTCATAGCAGTATATTTGAGAACTGAATTTGGTCTCCAAGAGTGATAGAGCTCAATCTAAGGGGAAAAGATGTTAGAACCTACTAAAATTTTCTCAACGCTCAGCTTAGAAAGCAACAGACGAGGTTATTTGTGGAAGCTCACAGTGCAGTAAGGAAACGTCTGTTTCAAGTATCTCATATTTAAGACACTGGGAAGCAATCTTTACCTTGTGTTTACAAGCTTGATATATAGTGTACCAGCTTTCATTATTTTCTTCTGATACTAAAACACTTTTCAATACTTCAGTCAGTTTTGTGAAGCAATTCCAAGGGAGAGCTGCATGCGAGAGATTTCTATATAAATTAAGCCTGGATTCTCCATCTTTTACTTATTTCCCTGGCAACTGCACGAGCAGAGATCAAAATCCATTGATACCTGCCATTTCTGCAATTACGTATAAAATATAAGACCATGAGAGGACGAACTAGAGGACACCTGGAAAACAGGACAGAAAGTCGCGTCACCTAGGACAGCCATAATAGAGCCCTGCTTGGCCCTTCTCTGCAGATGCCCAACGTGCCAACGTTGTCTGAGCGACAGCGGCATCCTCGCTCATTTGCTCCTGCTGCTAGTGAAATCTTGCCTCGAGTAAGGCCTCTATAAACATTTACAATGCCCGTGGTGAGCGCGTGGAGCGCCCGCGGGCCCTCACAGGCTTACCTCCTCCCTGCAGGCGCTTGGAGCTAGCGCAGCAGTAAAACAAGCCAAGATTCGCCCCGGAAAGGCCCAGGCTGGGCCCGGCGGGAGCACGGAACGTCGTGTGGATGTGTGCACGTCCGGACGCGGTTTCGCCCCCGCTCCGCAGTGGAAGCGCCCTGCAAGGCTAAACCTTACTCGCTGACTGCTCCTAGTCGCGATGTCACGACACGCCAACAGCTACCGCGAGGCCAGGGCTCACAAGTGGCTTCTGGAGAGTGCAACGAGCAGCGCCTGACGCGATCTGCAAGGTCGAGACTAACTCACCCCGGGCAGTGTTTCAAGCTGCAGGCTGAATGCTTATTTTCCCTTCATAAAAGGGAGTTTTAGTCATAGTTAGGTATTTCGTGTATTGGGTGAGATTTTACATTAGGATTATTTCGAGGTTATGCAAAACCTAACAGACGCTTCCACTGCTTTCAGTATTCTGGGCAAGAGGTTATATTGGCTTTACCAAAGAAGCTGAAGATTTTAACAATAAAGTTACCTGAATGGTTTTGAACAAGATAATGATATAATGATGCTATAAATCAGCAGAAGTAAGAGACTTCAGAGGTTTGGATGACTCAAACGTGATAGTATTGGGATACATACCAAATATTGCTTGTTTTTAATTCTTTCTTGCATTATCTCATATTTCATTTACTGCATTACAGCATGTCAGGCGCTGCATCCTACAGAGGCGTGGGGGGCACCCCACAAGCTCCCAGCCCCTGTGTGCAGAAGGCCACGGGCACAAGCGCGTGCGCTGCCCAAGGCGAGTCCCACGTGCTTTCTGAACACACGGCGCGGCACTTTGCACCTGGCTCCTTCTGCCTTTAGGCTGGTTTCCCCTCCTCTTTTGTTTAGTAGAGTAAACAACGCTGATCTGGCCTTTTTTTGAAAGCACGATTTTGAAATTAACAACTGGGGTCCTTTGGTCTCACTTACAATAACAACAAACCTCGCTAACGGCTTCCCCGATACATCTTTCTTAGCTTTTCAGCGCCTGGGGACCCGCCCCGCACGGGGCGCGCTCGGGCGCCATTTTCCGCCGGCGTCGGCCGTTGCCGGAGCAGCAGGGACACTTCCGGGAGGAAGCGGCGGCCGTTGCCGGGGCAGCGGGGACACTTCCGGGAGGAAGCGGCGGCCGTTGCCGGGGCGGCGGCGGCCGTTGGGCCGCTGGCGGGGGCCATGGCGGCGGACGGCGAGTACACGGCGGTGAC
>VZSV01000050.1:468455-539788 GCA_013398735.1 Nothocercus julius | reverse complement strand
TGCAGGCCGCCGTGCGCTACGCCCAGGGCGAGCTGGCCGCCGCCAAGAGCCTCATGGAGGAGGCGCGGGCCGTGGCGGGCGAGCGCGCCGCCGAGGCACCCTGCGAGCTGCCCGAGGCCGAGGTGAACCTGGGCTGCCTGCTCTACGGGCAGGGCCGGCACGAGGAGGCATGCGGCAAGTTTGCGGGCGCCATGCAGGTGCTGGGCGACTGCCCCGAGCTCTCCTACAACATGGCGCTGTGCTGCTACGCCGCCAAGCAGTACGCGCCCGCCCTCAAGCACATCTCGGACATCATCGAGCGCGGCATCCGCCAGCACCCCGAGCTCGCCGTGGGCATGGGCACGGAGGGCATCGACGTGCGCAGCGTGGGCAACACGCTGCTGCTGCACCGCACCGCCCTCGTGGAGGCCTTCAACCTCAAGGTGGCCATCGAGTACCAGCTGCACAACGTGGAGGCGGCGCGGGAGGCGCTCACCGACATGCCGCCCCGCACCGAGGAGGAGCTGGACCCTGTGACGCTGCACAACCAGGCGCTCATGAACATGGAGAGCCAGCCCAGTGAGGGCTTCGAGAAGCTGCAGTTTCTCCTGCTGCAGAACCCCTGCCCTCCGGAGACTTTTGGCAACCTGCTGCTGCTCTACTGCAAGCACCAATACTACGACCTGGCGGCCGATGTGCTGGCTGAGAACGCCCACCTGACCTACAAGCTGCTCACGCCCTATCTGTACAACTTCCTCGACGCCATCATAACCTGCCAGACCGCTCCCGAGGAGGCTTTCCACAAGCTGGATGAGTCAGCAGGGACGCTGACAGAGCAGCTGAGAAAACTCACAAAGCAGGTGCAAGAAGCTAGGCAAAATCGGGACGACGAAGCCGTAAAAAAGGCAGTAAACGAGTACGATGAGACCCTGGAGAAATACGTGCCTGTCTTGATGGCCCAGGCAAAGATCTACTGGGACATGGAGAACTACACGATGGTAGAGAAGATCTTCCGCAAGTCGGTGGAGTTCTGCAACGAGCACGAGGTGTGGAAGCTCAATGTGGCTCACGTTCTCTTCATGCAAGAAAACAAGTACAAAGAAGCCATTGGCTTCTATGAGCCCATAGTTAAAAAGCACTACGATAATATTCTCAATGTCAGTGCCATCGTGTTAGCCAACCTCTGTGTTTCCTACATCATGACAAGCCAGAACGAGGAGGCCGAGGAACTCATGAGGAAGATTGAGAAGGAGGAAGAGCAGTTGTCCTATGATGATCCAGATAAAAAGATCTACCATCTCTGCATTGTCAATCTAGTCATCGGTACCCTTTACTGCGCAAAAGGGAACTATGACTTTGGCATTTCAAGGGTCATTAAAAGCCTAGAGCCATACAACAAAAAATTAGGCACCGATACGTGGTATTATGCCAAAAGGTGTTTCCTGTCCTTGCTGGAGAACATGGCCAAGCACATGATTACGCTACGCGACAGTGTTACTCAAGGGTGCATCCAGTTCCTGGAGCACTGTGAACTGTACGGAAGAAATATCCCTGCTGTCATAGAGCAGCCACTTGAGGAGGAGAGGATGCACAGCGGGAAAAACACAGTTACATACGAAGCCAGGCACTTGAGGGCACTCATGTACGAGATCATCGGGTGGAACACGTGAACAATGCTCCCACACTGTAGGAGCGAGAACTTTGTTACTTGCCTTGTACGCCTGTTGATGCTCACCTGAATAGTCCATAGTGATACGCTTTTTCCTGATTGCTCACATTTAAATATTTTATCCTACATTTTAACAGTAGGCAATGGAAAATAGGATACTTGCATAAATTCACATACACTAAATAAGCAGGACCATTCTCAGTAATCAGCCCTATAAAATACCCTTCAAGATCTGGTGGCCAAGAACTTCAATACCAAAATATCATGGAGTTTCCATCTCTAAAATATTTTATCCCAGCAACATTTTGTTTCTTTTCATTGGTTCACTATTAAAATAACTTATCATCCATCTCTTCCGACGCAGAAATTAAGGAAACAATGCTTTTAATTTTCTAATTTGTGCATTTGTGTAACATGTTTCTTTCTTTTGCTTTTTCCAAGTTATACTTAATATGTTATGGGCTATGGTGATTGTATATACTAAACAAAAGATAGCTTTTTAATAAAAAACAGGAATTAACATGACCTTTTGCTAACTCAGTAATAATGCCCGAGCATTCTGGCACATGATCAATCTGACACAGGGACCAAAAGGGGAAAGAATATACTAGCAGCAAGGAAACAGAGCTAAGTTTTATAGAAATTGAAGCTTTTTCCACACACCCCGTAACAGATTCCTGTGTACTCCAGCAGCGCGTTAAACGAGCAGCAACATCCCTGCGTGCGTCACGCCCCTGTACATGATATCTAGGATCTCAGTTTAGGTCTGCCCTTGCAGCCAGCACCACCACAACTGCCCATAACCAGCCTTGCACTGCCTTCCCAGACACCATCCAGTGCTGCCCCTCGCCTGCTGCGATGGAACAGCTGTAAAGCACATTTCTAATTTACAGTAGAACTGCATTACATACTACGCAGCATAAACAGCACGACCTTTAAAAACAAGAGTTTTAGGAGTCACGCCACGCAGCAGGGAAGGAGGTGCAGCCTGTGCGCAGCGATGGGAGCTTTGTTTAATGCTCACTGCGCGCACTCCCTAAAAGTCAGGGGACGTTTGAAAACCTGCACTTTTAAGGTCGCAAGCACTGAGCACCCTCAGACAACTTGAGGTGGAAGCGAGCTTTGCATTTACACGACCCGCAGGCCACGGAGCCACATCAGAGAGCCTCCGACCATCCGGCAGCCGGCCCTGTGCCCTGAGGGCTCGCACTGCGCCACCAAGGTATTGCGGCTTTGCGTGCGTTTGTGGCATCTCCAACTGCAAAACACTTTGGTCATGAAAAAGTACATATAACCATTACAACCAGCTTTAGTACTGCCTTCATGCTGCAAGTAGTGTTATCACTGTGTGACTCGCACACAAAACACATTTGTAAAGACAGACACGTATATTTTTATTTAGTGAGAAGGGAGGATAGCAAATAATGATTTAATGCTGCTTAGAAATAGAGTAAAACCTGCCTAAATTCATGCCCTATGCCAGCATAGTTGTTCTTTACTCCGTAACTCAAATTGCTCATCTAAAAGGACACTAAAACCCTCCACAGAAAGAGCTGATCTTACTCCTGGGCAGTCAAGGGAGGCAAAGGGCTGGAGCAAAACACGGTACTTAAGCAGCAGCATCACCTCAAGGGAGGGCGAGCGGGCAGGAGTGAGGAGAAAGTGGCCAGCAGCCCTTGCTCTGCCCCGCGCTCTGGAAGAGCGGCAGGACACGCGGCCGCCTCTGCCGGCCCCGCGACCGCCAATCCTGGGCCAGGCTCTGACAGGGCCTTCATCTGAACTAGCCGCTTCCAGCTGCTTTGGGCAACCTTTTCTGCAGTTGCCTACAGTGCAACCAGTCCCATTTTACCACTTCTGTCCGGAAAACTCCTAGGCAAGCTGTCACTGCTATTTCATAAGTAACTCGCGTCTGATTTCTAGACCCTCCAGTTTTTAGCCCCTCTTGTACACACACAAGAAGAACCAGGACACCTGGCAGTGGAGTGGGGCCATGACTAATAGTTTTCAGCTTCAGGGTGCTAATGAGAAAACACGGTGGTGTGAGCAGGGAGATGAACACCAAGGGATCCATCTTCTCCTCATGCCTGCGGTTCCCTTCCCCTCATCTCCTCCAGCCCCTCCACCACAACCCCGGCACAGGAGCCGGGTTTCTGCAGCAGCGACTTCCCTGAGAGAGCACCTGCCACAGGCCTCGGGGAGCAGCTGCAGCCTTTCCAAAGGTATTTGGAAATCTGAGATACTAATAATGTGCAATAGATTTTGAAAATTTTCCAAAAGCAGATGAGCAAAGGCTCTACTAAATCTGGCTGCCCTGTTGAAGCAAGGAGCACGTACTCCCAGGACTGCATGTATCTTCACATTGTCACACGTAGCTCGAACAGAGAGAAGATAAACACTCTGATACCATCTGGTTTGCCAAGAACTGGTCTGCAAAACAAATTTCCTGGAAAACTACCTTTCCTTTTTACGCGAAGAGCTTAGATGAGATGATAAAATACCGCCTCCTTTCACAACTGCAGTGGCCTTTTCTTGAAGGCCTGATCTGTCATGTTTAAATGCCAGCGCCCAGCGCAGGAGGCTCCCGCAGAGCCCTGGTGCATTGGGGGCTGCAGGAGAAAGAGGGGGACCAAGAATTACAGGAACGGATAAATGGTGAAAAAGTGAATGAGTGTGAGAATTACCCCAACTTGAACCAACTGTTGTTGCTGAGCACTAGGGTGGGAAATCGAAGTGCGCACAAGCTCCGAGAGGCAACGCACAGAAATGCTGCAACGTGGCCGATAAAGCAAACAGCTGTTTTTCACTCCCCTGAACCTTATTTGGACAGTGCAACCTAGCTGTAACTCCCAAAGAAACAGTTTCTAAATAAAGTAAACGAGACTCTCAGTCCTGACAAGCTTTTAGGATTTACTTTCAGCAAACTTTTTTTTTTCTTTTTTGGCTGACATTCTTTCCATTAAGTAGAAAAAAAGGAGACATTTGGACTCATTTTATGAAGGCCCTCTTGATTAGTGTAGTTTTCCTAAACCTTGCCCGAATTTAAACTAATAAAGCCCTGTCACAGAGCAGACCTTGCCAAATCCAACCGCTCCAGTCCAGAATGTTCCTATTTTGGAGGTGCTTCCCCTAAATCCAGTGTAGTTTATAGCCCAAACTGAAGGCCCAGAAAGCCAATAAAAAGTATGAGAGGCTGCCACGGTTTTAAAACCCCCGAAAGCAGCATTTTAGATGGGCCATTTCCGTGGGCAAATGCTGCCTGATTTGCAAAGCCCCTGGGCAGGGAAACCTGCAGCACAGGGTCGCAAAGGAGCAATGCTGATGACAGGGGTTAATAGGGGGGGGAAAAAAAAAAAAAAAAAAAAAAAAAAAAAAAAAAAAAAAAAAAGAAAAAGAAAAGAAAGCCAAGAAAATGTACAGATTTGAGGGAGGGACAGGTCTGTGCAGTGACACCTCCCTGCACGGATGTGCCTGCGGGCGAGCACAGGTCATGTACTGTGAAACTTGCGACTTCCTAGGTGATAAAGCTGGTTACAGAGGAATTTAATAAAACAGGAAACCAGTTTATCTCTTTCTGATAACTTCTCTATGGCTTTAGGGTCTCATTCTCACTTCCTCTCCGTGCCCAGAGAGGTGATCCTAATATTCACTGGAAAATGTGCAGATTCCCTAAAGGGAGCTTGAAAGAAATTCTCTGTTTCAGATTCAAACCTGACAGTATATATCACATCAGGGGATCCCTTTTATCAGCAGGATATTCAGGAGGGATGAATGATTTACTCGCATAATCTCTTAAACCTTTCACTTGCGGAGTCTAAGAGAGAATTTATAGCATTTTTATCATTTGGATATAGAGAAAAAAGGAAAGAAAAGAAAAAAAAGAAAGAAAAAAGAAAATAGTAAAACTTCTCTATGCAATCTGAAACCCTAGTCATTGATTTTCTAGCTGATGAAGTTTCAGAGACACACTTTCCTCTGTGATGCAGTAACAGCAGGTCTCTTCCTCAGCAGGGGTGTTTTCTCATGTTAGAAATCAGCTAATTCCTCCCAGGGGAGGCACATTAAATAGACACCTCCTATCTTTCACATCTGAAAATACCGAGGATTTATATTAACCTCCCAAAATTTAACATTGTATCAAGTTCTGTGGAATTATTTCTCTCATTTCCTTTTACCAATTAGACATAAACTTGCCTAAGAAACCTAAGCAACTAATGCTTTCACTTTGAGTTTTACCCTAAGTAATCAGCTGTGTATTGAGGCTGAGAAAGGCCCTTTGTGTGACAACACTTGCTTAAGCTCCTGCCAAGCGGCTGCCCCTCACAGCTACATCCTTTGCTTGGCGGCGGTTCCCACGGGACCTCCACGCGCGCGGGCTGAGCAGGGCCCTCCGTCCCGCGCGCTGCCCGCCAGCCCGGCCAGGCGCTCCCGCCTCACAGCGCCGCGGGTTCGGCCCGCGCCGCAGGCTCTGCAGGGACAGCGCCTCCGCGGGGACAGCTTACCGAGGCTCCGTTCGCAGCTGCGGCGCCAGCTTGGCCTCCTTCCACTCAGTGTCTGCCCCAGGGTCATGTTAAGAAAGTATTTCGTTTTCGTAATTATTCCCATGAAATGCGGAGCACTTTGGGCTTGGCACCCAGTGTCTCTTACCCTTCCCTAAGAAGGTGGCGCTAATTCCCTGAGCTGAGCAAGGCCAGGGTCACTTCCCATGTTCCCAGCTGCTGCTTTTACCACCTCCTGCACTCAGATCCCTACACACCGACCCCGCTCGCAGGCACCTGCGATAGCTGCCCAGAGCTGCATCCCCCCAGGCCTGGGTTTGCGCTGGCCCTGACAGCTGGAGCTTCCCTCACACCTGGGAGTCAGCATGCTGAGCCCCCTCCCCGTGGCTGCTTGCTCCCAGGTCTCCCCCCCAAACAAGCCTGTGCTCCCCAGAGGGCTGGCGGCAGGTGGCTCCGTTCAAGCCCCTCGCTGTGTCCCTCACACGGCGCTTCATTTTCCCATAGCGCTCAGAGGGCTCAGTGTCCCTCTCACCCACAGCAGGCAGCTCTCGTCCCCTTCCCCTGTAGGTTTGCTCACTCTTATGCATCGTGAGCTCCCATCGCTGCCGCACGCTCATTTAGACCAGACCAAGTCAAAGTTACGCAAGGCACGTTTGCCTCACCCCCATAACCAAGCAAACAAAGAGAGGAACATAAACACCCGAGCCAGAGTCACACACCTCCCAGGCTACATCCCCTGCGCGAGAACAGCAGCGCAGAGCCTCCCACATCCCGGCCAACGCCCTGGCTTTTCAGTAACATTTCCCAGGATATCAAGTTTGACTGCAAGAAAATCCAGGCATCACGTAATCCCCCTTCAGCGTTCAAGTGGAGCCAACGAAGAGGCACAGAACGTGCCGGGGACGCTCGCCCAGAGACGGGCGTTCGCACCGTGGAACGGACAGAGCCGGTGAGATGGGGACACAAAGAGCACAAGAGAGGGATTAAAAAAATAGCTCAAGGAAAGAGAGAGGCATCAGCTTCTGGGAAACCCAAACGTGAAGGGAAGGACACACGCGAGCAGGACGTCGGCCACGTGCTCGCAGCACCAGCTCCCTTAACACCCTCTCTGGCCAAGGACAAGGATGAAGCAACCACGGATGAAGCAAAAAAACCCCCGGGCTGAGATTTGCCTGGCACGTAGGCACCCAATTCTCATGATTTTGCTGACAAATTTGTGGATCTTTGGAAATCTATCTGGGACACGGCAGGCTGAGGCACCACCTGAGCGCGAGCAGCTGCATCGAGGACACGTCACCCCTTTGGAGGGTGCTTGTCCTCGGAGAGCGCGAGGCGCCGGCCGGGTCGCTCCTGCCAGTGCAGAGCAGGACACCAAGCAGGCACCTGCGCCTCCGCTGGGTCCTGGGAATGGGAGCCCCGGCCCAACGGGCTGCTGCTAACTTCTCCCACAGATTCAGCTATTGCCCTGTCCTCCCCTCCCTGTCTTGTCCATAAGTAAATGATGAGTTTCAAAAACAATGTCTTAATGAAACATGAACTGGGGACTGTTTTTTTCCAGACCGGTTTAACCCTTATTGCAACCGTAAGGCAGATCTCACCAACCCCTCGACCATCGGCTCTCAGCAGGGATCTGGGAAGTACCAAGGCCACACCCACGGCAGAGAGGAGAGGAGCGGGAGACGCAGGGACACAGGGTCTCGGCTCCCCAGCCGGCACCCGCAGCGCTCGAGAGGAGCCCTGCGTTACCCAGGGAGGCACCAGAAGGTCCCACCGCACAACGCAGGCGGGGAGCAGCACCTGAGCAAGACCTAAAGCCGAGAGCCAGCGCCCGCTGCACCCAGGCGGCAGCAGCGGCGCGGGAGAGCACGGCCCGCCAGCAAGAGGGACAGAGCCTGGGCCCCTCGCAGCCGCTCCCGGCAAATGCCGGCGTCCGGGATCCTCCGGGACCTTGGGGCTTGCAAAACTTGCCATGTCAGGAGGGACTGCCGTGCGTGAGCGGCCTCACTGCCATCGCAGAGGCTCCTGGAGGGCTTACGCCTCGGATCGAGGCAGCTCTCATCACCCAGAAACGGCACCCACCTCCGTTTTCACAGGGACAGAACAGCAGGCTTTGACAAAGAGGTGTTGCAAAACTCTGTGAAAATCATCAGATTTCCCAAGTTCCAAGCCCCAGGGCAGGTTTGTATATTTTGTGCTCATTTACAGTAAATAAATTTGTGTGTGGTGCGTGTTTTTCTTCCCTTCCCCTCCTCCTGTGCCTTTTCCTTTGAAGCTGCCCCCTGTACAGAAATCCCGATAGGAGCCACTTCTGTGAGGGCTCTCAGGGATGAAATTCCCAGCTGGAAACAGGCAACAAATCACTTTTTCAGATGAGGAAAATGGGTGCCCAGGGTGTATTTCACCTTTGAATCACAACATCCTGAGAGTTTAGCGAGGCGCTCCATGGACATGTGTGTGCGCTCAGGACTTAAACACGCTGTAGGGGCCCGCATGATGATTTTGCAGAGCTGCTGGCAGCAATTGGAGCACGGAAAATCCCCCCGGTGATTTGCAGCTTGGAAAGAGGAGGACGCGGCTCTCCGGACGGCCGGGAACGCGGTCGCTGGCTGCAGATGTTTATCCCATCTGCATCCTGCCCCCTCGGAGGCCAACGCGACGCCCCGAGGAGGCGCCGCACGTCGCACAAACCTCCCCTGGCTCCTTCTTTACCACCTGCCAACTCCAGCACCTCACACATTAAACCCTCACCCCCGGCATTTCTAGAAAAGAAACAGTTTCACTCTTCCCAGCTCCACGGAGCAAATACTCGGTGCGCTCTAGGGTTGGGCTCCAGCAGCTCAGCTGTGTCGTCGCAGAAAAGGTTTTTAAGGTCATAACTAGGTCGGGATGACCCGGGGATTTGCTCCGTGCCGGCATCTTTTCGACCCAAGGCAGCGCAAGTGACATTTAATGGTGGGAAAGCAAAGCAAAACAAACGAGTGGTTTGGTAACAGATACAAAACCAAGGCACGTGCCTCAAATTTCAGCACTCCAGTTTCGCAAGGAGCTTCATCTTGCTCCCTTTCGCAAAATACACCCAGGCATATGAATTCATACGCTAGCCCTGAAGCCAAATAACTTGTCCCAGAACCTGCCAAACTCCCAATCAAGTCATGCAAGACGGAGGATCAAGCGTGACAACGAACACAGGCCGGAAATCACGACGCCCTAATTCAATGCACCACATGGAAGCCTTTGCGTTTTAATTTATCAGTTTCTTTTTAATTGACCAGATTAATTATTTCCACCTTGCCATTTGGCAGGTAGGTCACCGTTCCTTTTCGCAACATTAATGAACCAATTCCATTTTTCCCCTTGTAATTAAAAGCAGGAGTTGGAGAGATCACATTTATAAACTGGCTCGGTGCACAGCAAATTTTATTCTCTCTTGCATGGAATAAAACACCAGTTATTCCTCATGTCCAAAGGGACTTTCCTCACTAGCAAAAACACAAGACCCCCCTACCTCAGCCCTATGATTTCTAATCAGCAACAAGAATGGGTAAAACAAGATTCCTTGCTAATGCCCGAGCACCCACGAGTCTCCTGGGGACACCAAGCTCACGCACAAACGTGAACACAATGGAAACTTCCACATCCTCCATGGTTTACTTTCTAATCAAGGTCTCTTGCAATGAGGGCAAAGAGACAGACAGCCTTGCAAGGACCTGTCTGCACTTGTAGGGGAACATGCTCTGCAACCGGCCCTTAACTTTATGTTCGTTTGCTTTGAGAGAGACCGGAGAAGCATAAAGACTTGCTCGCTGCAAAAACTGGGTAAAAACTGGGATCTTTATACCCTGGTGGCCCTGGCTGGAGATGAGATCACAAGTGGAAATTGGAATTAGGGGAGGAGGAAGGAGGACAAAGGGGCTAGACCAATACTACAGCACTTTTCTTAAAACGTTCTTTTGTACTTCTAATGAATTCACTACTGCCAGACTGAAGGTTCATCTATGTTACTGCTGAGTAATGAGTTTAATTGTCTAAAACACTCCTAGAAACTGAATTTTAGAGTCAAGTCCACAGCTGCACATGGTGCCAAACACCACCCCTGTTCTGCAAACCCTCTGGCATATGCGCTGGCACTGACCATATCTATACGTGGGCATTCAGAGGGCAAAAACAACTGGTGTTACCCTGCCCAGGTAGGCAAGGGCTTCTAAAGCTTAACATATTCATCATCTAGCTGCAAGGCAAAAAAATACACATAAAGCGCATTAAGCATGTTTCAGGAAAGAACGTGGAACACAATATCTGCTTGTGGGTTTGCATGCTTGGGAGTTTAAAAAAAAAAAAAAGTTATTTCAAAATATTTCTTTACTAAACCTCTTGCCTTTCAGCGGCGTGCCAGGGCAGAGAGCACAGTGCTCAGCCCGGTAGGACTACGGGAGAGAGACTGGAAGGGATGGCAGAGAAGGGAGAAGGGAAACCGAGGGATCCAAGAGGCAAAGGTGGAGGGTACTGGAAATGAAGGTGCTAATGCGGGCCTGGGCAAATAGGAAGCTATAATTTTGTTGACCTCTGGTACCTGAGCACAGATGTGGCTGGCAGGCCTCATCTCTTCTTACCCTGCCACATGCATCTGACGCCCAGCTGTTACAGAACATGGGCTTTGTCTCTATAGAATTATTTTTTTTTCCCCACAAAGAAAGAATAGGAAAATATTTAAACATATAAAACAGCCCTTGGAACAGCTCTCTGTGCATCTGTGAGGCTGAGATGAATTCAACAAGATTGTGAATAAAAATTGCAGCAACTGCTATTTCTAATTCCATTTCTCAGTGGAAAGCTTCTAGTAACAGCTAATAACTAAGTCATACTAATCAACTCGGTGACAAAACCCCTGAAGTATGTAATATAACATAGTTTCTGATTTTTTTAATGGAACCTACATATTCAATCTCCTACTCTACACTCATAAAGTTTTACAGTGTTCTCTTTTGTCTACTGAGATTTCAGGTGTTTAACCACTGACTTCGACCCAAACGACATCTAAAGCAGCAGTAATGCTCTCCATGTGTCACACTAAATGCGCATTTCAGCTCGGCAGCTGAACTGCAGCTGCAGCCACACAGCCACGGCAGCCAGAGCTGGGGCAACATCACCACAGCGTTCGCGGCTGTCCCTGGAACTACCTCTGATTTACTTCAGCAGCACCGAGAAAAGAATTTGGCCCCGTCTGTATACATTTATGGAAAGAAACCTGAAGGACTCTGTTGGTGTTTAAAGAGCAGCAGGACTACAGTGCTGGTGAAGCTGAGTACCGCTTCGGTGCTGCTGCTGGGGCTGCCGCGGGCGGGCTGCTCTTACAGGGCCTGCAAGCTTGGTGTGTTGTCCGCTGCCTGGGGAAGTGAGATATGCTGTAGTATTTACATTAAATGACTTCTCAATTCAGCTTTGACCCAGAGGCACCTCTGGAGGGACAGTGGTGGAGGAGGAAGGATGGCATATGGGAATCTGAAGCAACTGAAGCTGCTCCTTGCGCTCCAAGCACACCGCTGCCCATGCACTGCAGCGCATAATGTCGAAGCCTGGGACTCTGGAAAGTTTGGTAATAAAAACACAGCAGTTCAATTAAATAAACTCTCCAGGCATAGGAATGTAACAAAGCTAGGGAGTCTCCTAAAGTCATTACCAGACCTGACTGGCCATAGTTTTGCTGCAATGATAAAGAGTCATTACAAATAACCATAATTTATTTTCCACCTCTTACCTTGTAAGAATGGTCAAGGGAGCCTCCTCGTAAGCACAGTGCCATTGGCCATGGGGAAATCTTCACTTGCTAAAGCCTACAATCTGGATTTCCTTTGGGTAGTAACAGAGCAGCCGCAGCACTAACAGTGCCATTCTGTATTATTGCAGCTCCTGCTAGCGCTGCTCCAGTTAAAGGTTTAACAGCACACTCAATAAAATAATTTGTTCCAGAGGCTTGAAACTTGGTTATAAAAATTCGTTTGAGGTAGAAACTTTGTGCTCTAGTGCTCTGTCAATAGAGAATGGCAAAAGTAAATTAATAACTAAAAATACAGATTGACAGTTTCAAGGTAATAATGCAGAAAGAAGGAAAACAGGGCCAATCTGGGCCTACACAAATTGGATTCAGTTTTGCAAAGTTCAGATTTCTGTGCTCTTAGTTCTGCCCACGATAGGAAAGACTTGAACTCTAGAGAAGAACTGTCTTAAAATTGTAGGAATTTATATGTTGAAATAATTGCTTTGATTTTACCACCCTTCTCCCAAGTTGACAAGTTTCCCGAATTCCCTGGAATGATGCCACTAAAATTAAAGACTATCCTTACTTCCTCCACAGAAAGTCTCTGGGTGTTTCAGGCAGGAGAAGCCTCTGTCCTTCTTCTACCACGCTACATTGGCACATTCTGTTTCTAAGTATTGGACCTTGCTATTCACTAAGCCAAAGGAAGGCATCCCAGCGTGAACGCACACCTTGGAAGTCCTCCCCAAGCACACGCACAGTCCAAAGTGTTAGGTTTTCCCCCACAGCCTCCACTTGTCCTTTCCACTTGCCATTTGCTTCCGGAGCCGGCAGGAGTCACCGAGCCCGGTGCTCAGACATGGATACGCACCCGCACCCTATGGGCAACGCGCGGCTCTCGCCGGGGCCGGGCAGAGCTGGCGCTGCTTGTTTCTGCGGTGCCTTCATCCACGCACAGACACGCCGCAAAAACCGGTTTCAAGGTGCAGCTGCCCAGCCGGAGCGATAGCTACGTCCAGCGCCAGGGCTCGGCTCAGACCAGGGCCTTCCACAGCCACGCGCAGGTTCAGCACCACAAGACCTCGGAAAACTCCATTTGGTTTCTCTTTGGGTCAGTTCTGCCGTTTGCTGAGCAGAACCAGCTCCCCGAGGGCTGCCAGAGACCAGGGCAGCTGGACCCACTCAGGGCCATAACTCAGTGCTCAGCTGAGAGAGGCCTCGTGGCAAGGAGGCTTTCTGTTTGCATGCAGTAGTATTAAAAAGACTTTAAATACAGAAGTGAGGAAATTAAAATCTTTAGACACAGCATGGAAGCTATTTAAGAAACTATAACATAATCACGGAAAGCACACACACACACACACACACAGAGGTGCGTTTGGGGCTGGGGAGAAGAAGGCAGGGAAGCAGGGGGGAAAGCAATAAAGTCATTAAATGGCAAGATATTGCTCAGGGCAAGCAGGTGCCTTGCACAAACCCAACACCCTGCCCAGCTGAAGCCAGCAGAAAGGGAATATGAACTAAGGCAAATAAAACGTCAGAGCCTGAAAGCCAGGAAGGCTGAGAGTGATTATGAACAGCCAATAACGAAAGACATAAAAATAAATAACTAGAAATTCCTTTAGCAAGTCAGTCGGTTTAGAAGGGATTAGAAGCAGCATTTCTCAGTACGGACACAGCAAAGGAACTCCGCAATTTCCCGCCCTCAGGGACAGTTTAAGAGACACCGACTGCAGCTCCGTTCCTGCCTATTCCTAGCACCAGGAAGCTGTCGAGGAGCCGTTAAGGAAATGATTCCAGCATCAAACCAAGGGGGGCCAGGGGCGCTCGGGAGACACTTGTTATTCACAAAACCCGGCTCAGCCGGAAACAAAAGGCTGAATCTTTCCCCTGCGGTTGTAGAGTGTGTTTACTGGCAGGAAGGAGAAAGGCCAGAGAGATAACAGGATGGGAGGGATAATAGGATGGGAGGCGATTCACCCCGGCACCTTCCTGAGAGGGCAAGCGCATCTGTCGGGGAAGGAATATTGCCACAAATCCAGTCACAAGATGCCTTAAATTCTGGCTTTTCCTAACAGTTGCCCGCATCCAGCATCCTTAGGTATTGGTGAGTTCATATTGGAGCAAGCTCAGCCACCGCACCGATTACACTGTGCAAGGCCTAATGCGCCTCTTGCATCCCCTGGCTGGTCTGCAAATGCAGCTATTGCTTACCAGCAACATCAAAAGCACAACACGAATCACAGGCAAACTCAATCCCGCCAGACGTCGGCAGGCGGGCATGCCCTGCATCCACGGGCACTCCAGCCTCAAATAAGGTGAAACGAAGAAAAGGCGAAGCAGACGCAAAACATTTGGTCTGCGTGTCTGAAGAAAACAGGGGTTTCTGCATAACAACTTAAGCCGTCATGCTTGCAGCAATTGGATTGAGTTGTGGCGGCCACAAGGTGGGATTCAGTTTGTTTTTAACTTCACTTTTGCGGCACACAGTCATTGCTACAAGTCTCTGTAAAAATTAAGAGGTGGGGTGGGCAGGCAGGCATATGGGTAAAGCATTCCTTCGGGATCCATAAATTCGGGGACTGGATCCAGAAAGCATTAAGCAAGAAAGTCATCAAAACAGAGGGGGGGGGGGGGAAAACTGCCCCTCCAAACCACACAACTATTTGGGCGTAAGGCAGCTTGTATCAAGCCAACCTCAGCTTCACAAACAGCGCACAAAACGGGCAAGGAGGTGGGATGGAACCTGGCTCCCAACTGCTGGGCTGCTCTCGCTGAAATCAGCTAAACAGCGAGGGACCCAGCACTAGGATACTTTGTTTATAATCTACTAAGCTATTGGGGTTTTATTTGTTTATAATCTATTTACCTACTTCAAGGTTTTGGGGACAGGCCAGGCAGGACAGGACGCATGAGAAGGGTGCTATGAACTGCAGGGATCACAGCCAGGGGGAGCAGGTAGTTGCTCGGCCATGTAGGGCCCAGAAGTTGTCTAGACAGAGACTTCATCTCAGCCCAGCGCCTCTCAGGGCACAGAGCACCCCTACAAGTGACCCCAAGCCAGTCATAAGTAGCTGCAGACAGCAGATGTATTATCCCTACAGTTTAAAGCTGTGTGGCTTCAATGCAATAGCTGAAATCAGGGCAGATAGAAGAGGACTATGTAAGGTTTCCCCATCTGGATCATTTGTCCAAGAAGAGGAGCCAAAATAGAAAGACAGCACTAGGGGTTTGGAAGAGACACCAATGTTAAAGAATTTTACCTTACATTGAGGACTGGTGAGAATATTGCTTTAGCAGGAGGATTTTAATTCTAGTGATCAAGGTCTCCATAGGCTGAAGTCCCATTTAGCCAATTCAAAAGCAGATTTTAAACAGAAAGCTTCACCAAAATTGCACGCCACCCAGTGTGAGGCAGCCATACTACAAGAACTTGATTTTTCAGTGTTTTGGGCAATGTGTGTTCATCAGATTATACAGAATAAATCAAACAGCAGTTTAACATCAGCTAAAAGTGCCTTGTATCTTCAAATAAGGGGAGGGCAGAATTTAATCATTTCTATGTCAAAGCACAGCCCTTTCCCAAGCCTGCTGTCAGTTTACAACACCGATACTGCGAGAGAGAAAGCAGCCCCAGGCCAGTAACAGGAACGGATTCCGCAAGGGAACAGCCCCCTGGGAAGACACCAACTCTAGTTCTAAGCACGTTCTGCTACAACACACGCTCTTTACCCGCGGGGCAGAGAGGGCGCAAGGCCAGCAGCGACGCTCGGAGCGCTTCCTACAGGGAGCTGAAGCACAGGACCACATGTGGAACCAAACACGGCCGAAGTAAGAGCGAGGCCCTTTACTGTTGCCCTGCGCCGAGGGCACAGCCAAACACTGTCTGCTCCCTTAAACCATTTATAATCTGATCACATAAACTGTATGAGAAAAGCAGATGCAGCCTGTGCTAGTAGCCCATTCTGGACTTATTTTTGCTCTTATTCCAAGCAACACTGCAGTAAGAAATGAAAAACCATCAGATGAAGGCTGCTTGTTGGTAGCCTTTGAGATCTGATTAAGCTGGGTTATTTAAAGAGAAGTTTGAAGCAGAGCACTTGCGAAGTACACACGTGCAGCTAGGCTTCCCGAGGCAGGCAGAAGATGCAGCTATGATTTCAGCATCAGGGACTGAAACTCCTGCTGGCTGTTGGAGGAGTGCTTGGAAAGAGCACAATAAAGTACTCACGGAAAATGCACCCTTCTTATCTGCAAGGGAGCTGGCCAGAATTACCACCATGGAGGAGAGGGCAAGCAAGGTGATGGAAAAATCATTATAAAATTGATGGGTCACTCCAAATCATAGCACAGCACCCCTGTGACTTGGGCTTCTAGACTTGCAAAACTGGCATTTCTAGCACATCTAATTCCATGCTGCTGTGTCCCAGCCCTACGTTCTCCACATAAACTGCTGCTACCTCAAGAGAGCCAAATTTCTGAGAGAAAAAAAAAAAAGCCTTATTCCAGGAACCAGATTAACTATGAATCCTGCTGATTTGTTGAGCATTGCTGTTTTCATCAACTAATCTAATTATGCAAAGCCTTCTGTATTGGAAACGGCCAAATCGCCACAATTACATTTCAAATACACGTGATGCATTTATAACTCTCACGAGACACGCTGTCCACTCCATTAAAAATAACAACCTTTATGGTTACGCATGCTGAAGTAGCAGTAATCAAATCTCATGCTTCATGGTGTAAGATGATCGCTAGAAGTGTCAGAAAGAAATTACTCTCCTAAGAGAGGCACAGCAAAACATGGTTGTTGCTTTGGAATCCCCACATGCTGTCAATGAGAGCATCCTGATTGCATTACATCAGCCATCCAACAATTTGTTACAGCAAATTCTGCAATTTGGTACTCAACAAACCAGCCAGTTCAAGATGGTCAGAATATAAATCTGTTTTCGCCACAAAGCAAGCAGAGCTATATTTGAGATAGTGAGAAATCCAAATCTGGCTTCAAAACAAATTTGGAAGAAAAGACAGACTTGGCTAAACCAAACCTGTGGGTCTAAAACTTCCTTGGGCTTGCAGACATTGAAATTTGGCTCCAGAATTTGCTCCATGGTCCTGCTTGTCCTTGGCAGAGTCTGTATTTTCTCCGGCCCTTTAAAGTTGCCAAACAGAAATATGACCAACTGTTGCGACAATTTGAATTTGTGTTGCTGAATTCATTTCCCTTTGTCCACTGCTTTTATGATGATTTCCAGTGAAGCTATCACAGCAGAACCACCACTCACGGCACCTACCAACACCACAGAGCAGCTGGAATTAGGCAGGGGGTGCAACACTGACCCAATGACAAATCTGACACCTCACATGAGCCCTGTTTGTCCCTGAGAGACTTTTGGCAGCTATAGGAATATAAAAAAATCTGTGGTGATTGGACTAGAGGTGGTGGTAGGTGGTCACAGGACTAGAGGAAATGGCCACAAACTGAAGCACCAAAAGTTCCACAGGAACTTTAGGAAAAATTTCTTAACAGTGAGGGTGACAGAGCCCTGGCACAGGCTGCCCAGGGAGGCTGTGGAGTCTCCTTCTCTGGAGATCTTCCCAATCCGCTTGGACGCAGTCCTGAGCCACCTGCTGTAGGTGACCCTGCGTGCACAGGGGGGTTGGACTAGATGATCTCTAGAGGTCCCTTCCAACCTTAAGCATTCTATGGTTGGGACTTCTTCCTAGTGGATGGAGGGAGCAAGCAAACTCTCTTTGTTTCTGACACTCCAAAATGGATGCTGGTTTCTGGTGCCATCTGTGAATTAATCCTACTGTAAATCTGGTATTTTAAATTATTTCTGAGAGAAAAGAGCGTTTGCTCTTTCGTTGATTAAAATACTGCAGAAGTGCAAACTCGCATTTGCCCTCAGTTCTGTAAGGGTAATTTCTAAAGGTTTGGGATAGATTTCTTAAAATTAAAATAGATTGCCGTCTGCTGGAAGTGCTTTGGAAAGAGCACTATTATCATCCTGGCAATTCCTGCTCACACTGGATGCTATTCAAAATCACCTTGGCACCAGAATCCTGGCCTGGCTGCAGTTTCAAATCACCTGGCATCAGTAGCCTGGAAAGGGTCCTTCAAGATAAATGACCACGGTGCCAAATAGCAGCATAAAACTGGACAGTAAAACGTTTTCCTTTCAGGAAGTAACTCTGATGCCATGGAGCTTCCTAGCTCCTCCTCTCCTGCAGGCTTCTCTGCTCGCAGGAGATGCCCTGTCACGGAGCCAGAAGCCTCTCCTTCCTCCAGAAGGAAAGGCACTCGAGCAGCAGGACAGGCCAGGATGGGATGATGAGGCGGGTCACCCCTCTGCTGCAGCCTCTTCCCTCTCCCCTTGACTCACGCGGGACAGAAGAGACCTGGAGAGTGACAGAGGCTCCCACGTCCAGGCACCGCAGCAGCACGCCCAGGTCCCGTCCCTGGCAGCTGCAGAAAACCCTCCTACAGATTCTAATTTCTAGCCACGTTTTGGATTTTGGGCAAAAAAACATGCAGACAAGTGGTGACAGAGAACGTGCTGCTACCTAAGGGAAGTCATCTGCTCCTGTGCAGCTGTCTTCTCTGCCGCGTATAATGCTTTCCCAGGAGTAAAAATGGTCTGCAACGAATGCCTGAAAAATCATGGGATTTGTATTACAGCCAATCAAGCAGACATAACCCGAATTACAATAATGAAGCTCCTCTCACTCTTGCTTCCGATTCAGAGAGTCTGCTGAAACTCCCAGGGAAAAAAAAAAAAAAATCAAAGAAAAGCCAAGAAAAACAGTAGTGTTTTGCTCTTGCAGTAAACACCGTGACTCATATGCAGCACTCAAAGATACTTTTACAAAGGTAGAGTTAACAAATAATGCTACCCTCCAGTGAGGAGGGGAGAGTGGGCTATGGCCAATACCTCCAGATTTGACTTCTATTCCTAAATACAGACATGCATGTCCAGAAAAAAAGTAGTGTGGATGTCCAGTTTTCAGGGACAAGGGTGCTCACATCCCAGTATAATTCCTGGCAACTGTGGGTACTCAGTGTGTTTGAAAATTCAGGCACCTACACACATAGCTGCTCTGAACATTCAGGCTTACGTGCCCGGTCAACAAGGGCACTGAACCAGAGGGCAGATCTGCTGGCGCCGCTGCTGCTGCTCAGCCCAGCAAACCCACCCGTGCGGGGGTGTTTTACTCAGAGCCTCTTCTGGCAGCCGTGGTACCTGGGGAAGCTTCTCCGCGCTCTGAAGAACTGCAAAGCCTTTCTGTCAGCCCACCCACATGAGCCAGAGCCTGCGATTACGCTGTTTATACAAAATACCTTTTGATTAATGGCTAGCGAAATAAAAACCGTAACATGTGTTGCTCTTCACCTAAAATCGTAAGTCTGTCAGGCTTTTGGGGCATCTGGCCTGGAAGGGGGGCCAAAGATTTATGCCTTCTGTTATACCTCGTACCCTCCGCATTTGGGCTTGAGCTCTGTCATTCCCCCTATCACGCTCTGAGCTAATTCATAGGAGACATCTAAACAGTCTCCTCAGGAAACTCCACCAGGACAGTGGAAAACATCGAGGCAAAGGCGGCGCATGTCTGGGCCGACCGGGCAAGCCGTAAATCTTTAGTACAGTGGAGCCAGGGGCCGGCAGCGGGCAGGAAGCGAGCTCGATTGCAACTCCAGACGAGATGGGTGATCCCTTCTTTCTTGGGAGGGTAGAAAATGGCTTCCTTTCTCAAGGAGGTTTGTAAGAGGCTGATGGTATACGTGGGATGCTGAGCACTCACGTCACGCACGTGTTGGAAGGTGGTAGAAGCACCTCTGCTAAGTGTGTGTCTTTTTCTGGCCATAACAGCAGTCAAAAAACCCAAACCTACACTTTATACTCTGCAAGTATTGCTCAAATCCACCTTTTCTTTCTGAATTCTATTACTTACTGGAGAGCAGAGGTGAAAAACAACTGGCTACCCTGGAAACTCTCAGATGCGGGGAGAACTGAACGAAAGGCTTTTTCCCCCTAGTTAAGGCTGAGCCCTTCCCTTCGGTGCTTTCTGAAGAGCGCAGGTCCCATGGCAGGAAGCGCTTCAAACTTCTCCCTCTTGCCTTTCCAGGAAATCCGTCAGCTGTGCATGGGCTGCCATGCCCATTTCTGTAGCACTCTCGTGGACGTGCTTCTCCCTGAGCAAGGACTTGCCCAAAACTCTGTTTTTCCCCCCTCAAATAAACCAAGGGGATCTAGTAAAGAACCTCCCCTACAATTTCTATCCTAATTAGAAATAAGACACTGGACCATATTCTTAGCTGGTATAAATTTGGGGTGGCTGAATCAAAGCCCGGTGGGGTTAATCCAGTGCAGTTTACTGTCTGGAATGCAGACTGCTGGAGGAGCAGGACGTAAAGCCCAAGCCTGCAGCCAAACCACAAGCTCAGGCACTTCTCTGCCAGTTCCTGGAGCCTCAGGCCACACATCACAGGAGTTACAAGGAGATCAGGACAAAATGTAAATGCCTGAAGAGCCCCAGATTTGTCATGCTGGAGCAAATCCTTGTAGTGGGGCATTCCCTTCGCCTCAGAAGGAACAAGGAAATGGTACGATCTGTGGCCACCAAGAAGTTCAGGTGTGTAACAGTTTGGAGCAGAAGGACCCTGCCTACAGCCCGAGGACACACAACTTACCAGCAAACTACCAGAAATGCTACACCCCCAGTTTCTGCAGGGCAGAAATCCTGCCCAGCATCTCAGCAACAAAGACGAGTAAAAGTGGTAGCACAGAAGCAAAGCCAAGTAGCAAACAACCACATAGTCAAGCCATAGTCTGATGAGAGTGAAATAGAGGCCCTTATCAAACCCTAACATGTTCCAGCACACGATTTCTCTGCCAGGGCCCATTCACGGTAAGGTAATTATAAATAAACAGCACTAATAAAAGCACTAATAAAAGTTCCTCTTGCCCGCTGTTAGCACCAGCAAGGCCAAAGCTTTGTAGTTTGCAAACTACAGAACATGCAGCAGAGGACTGCTCCAAAAAGGGGCTGCAAACTCCCTCCTCACTGCACTGCCACCCCTCAGAAAGCAGAGAGAGGCGCCTGCGAAGCGGAGGGGCCCACGCTCAGCTCTCCTGCCCTTCCGCCCTCGGGCTGATTTGCAGGCTGAGCCATGACCTGGCCTCCAGTTCGGTCACTGCCAACGACACCCATTAGACATATAGCTAGTTATCTTGTTACCTCTCTGGTTTACAGCTTGGTTTTTAAAGGGAAGAATAGAGAGAGAAAAAAACAAAGAAACAAAAATGAAAACAAACAAAACAGGTAAGATCTTAAGCACTGCTAGTCATATCATGATAGTTTTGGATCACCTAACAGATCTCACACCTTTTATTCGTCCTGGGCGCCATCCTCTTCTGTGAAAGCAGCCATTCTGCATAGCAGTTAATCTTCAGCACACATATGGCTGCTCAGACATTTTACAATCCGATTAAAACAACAACAACAACAAGCCAACTATGGATGTCCTGCAGGCAGGAATATGTTAGGTGATTTGTGCACATTGCGCACAAACCAATTTGTGCACAATTGAGCCTGCAGGAGTGAATTAAAAAACAAGTAAGAAAAAAGAAAGATTACCCTTCTTAGAAATACATTGACTTATGAAGATTGATTCATAAGGTTGATTTGCAGATATCAATCACCTAAGCGATCCCTCCAGCGCAGGCCTAAGATACCTTCCTTGCAAGCATACTGCTGGAAGAAGCTTAGCTCAATCAAAGTTCAAGCTGAGCTCCAGATCAGCAGGTCACCTATCCCTCAGCAGTCTAGATGAGCGAGGTATCATCATGAACTCCAGCCTCTCCCCGTGGTTATGTGGCCTCTCGCACAATGCTCATGCCACATTCTCTTCCATTTTTTGAGATGTACACTTTCGATTTTTGTACATCATGCACTTACTTCAGGGGGATACCAATTTTGAGGGGAAAAAAGAACAACCCTTTATAAGTAGCTTTTTAATGGACCAGGAGGGCAGAAAGGCGGGCAGAAAGGCAGGCAAGTTAGTTCCATGCAATGGCAGCACTTTCCAAGTCATCGGCAGAGCACTGGGTCCTTGCCTAGAGCCACTGCTGCCAAAGGGAAATTCCCTACTGACTCAGTGGAGCCCAAGGCTAAGAGCACTGATACATGGCAAGGCAAGACACATGCTCACGTGTTAGCCAATACCATACATCCATCTTGGCCACTTTTACATATCTTTATTTTTCTTGGGAACTGTTTCCTCCTTGAAATGAAACTTCCCCTCCGTGGCAGCACCCACCAGATGCTCCATTTTATTCTCACTCGAGTGAGTGTGCGTGGCTCTGCAGCGCTCCGGCCACCCCGAGCCCTTGGGGGCTTCGCCGCCGCGCTCGCCAGGGCGCAGGCGTTGGCAGGCACCACGCGGGCGAACCGCGAGCCTTCTCATCACGGAGCTAGTCCTGGGATGAATTCGGATTCCAAAGTTTTCTAATGTTACAGTTACCGGTCTGGCTTGCATTAGCAGGGGACACAAATCGCAGCAGCAGTTCAACTCTGTGCCAAAATAATTCCTGTGCAAGAAATGCCTATGTGCCTGAAACTAGCCACTTCTGGCACACGTTGTGGACCTTGAGGAAATTGTACTGCTAGAGATTTTGCTCATATCCCTCTATTTTCCCAGACAGTTTTATTTCCCGTGCATAGGACTTAAAACATTTGAACACTTACAGAAACATATCTATACCCACTGCAGCATTTAGCTTAGTTCAGCCAGGTTCACATATTTCCTTTGCAATTACCCATTTTTTTGGTGAACAAACCCTTACTCTAGCAGCCTCAGGACATTGGAGGCATCTCTAGGAGCCTAATTACATAGACTGAAATAGCCTTGTGGCAAGTACAGTTCTTTCCCAAAGGTAGTGTTCTGATCCAAAATCTTTCCCAAGATGCACTTGTACCATTTTCTTCAACTATTGCTAAGGGTTTGCCAAATTTATAGCAAAACTTGTTTGGTTTTAGAAGTCAAACAAGCTCATGCCGCATCAGACATTATTTTAATTAGTTTAAATGGAGTTTGGAAAGCTTTGTCATTTTGGGATAATTCTATTTCCTTTCTTCAGTTTTTCATGTGCAAAGTCATCAGCATGGACCTGTGCATCTGTCTTTGCTTTTAATCTGTTTAAAACTTTATTGGCACAGTCACATGAAGTAAGTAAATGTTTTTTCATGAGCCTATAAAACATCATTAGTTTATTTTTTTCATCACGTCAGGTTGAATAAGTATCTCGTGGTGCCTGTACATCTTCGTGAGGATTTTATTATTTATTTTGATTTAGACTAAACTAAAATGAAGACCTGTCCCAAATGCCTGGGCTTCCCTGACAGTCTTTAAAATATACAGTAATAAAGTTAAATTTACAGGCTCCCCCAGTGACTTCCAGATGGCAGCACCAGAATGGCGGCAGCAAAGGAGCCATGACCGCTTTCACCTCCTCCCTTCTGCCCTCGCGCTGCGGCAAACGCATCTTTCACCTCTCCCTTTTCAAAACCAAAGGGCTGGAGGCGGGTGAGAATGGGCTCCTTAGAATCAAAATAGCAATCTTGCCCACTCCCCCATGTCAGAAGGCACAGCAGCTCTGCAGTCGTGCTAGACTGTGCAACTTTTGAGAAATAATAGCTCCAGGATAGATAATTTAGGATTTTATCCACCGCGACATTAACACCGAGTAAGCTGGAGAACGCGTTAGCGACACAGGGGCTGTAGCGCTGTGGCCAGCCTGCGTTAATTCTCTGTGCAGACTGCCTTGATGGGAATTAAGGCACCCCGGCGCAGGCAGCTCAGCCGTCTGAGGGGAGACGGGTCCGCACTGCGAGTCTCAGGAATGACAGCACCTCCGTAGATTCATTCCCTAGCTGTGGGATCACAAGCGTCCCAGAGTTCTGAATCAGGGCACTCTTCCTTAAAACTCCTTTTGTGCCCTTCTGACACAGGCTAAACCTTTTCCCTTCAGCCTGGCAAATGTGCAAAACAGACAGATTGTCCATTGCTTTGATGGAATCAAACACCGGGAGAACCATCCTTAGAACAGCTTTTGTCCTGTAGGAGGAAACCTGCGCAGCTCTTATCAATGTAGACCCAATTAACATCCCTATCATCCCAAGAAAAGCCACAGCAGAGAACAGAAACTGCTTTGCTCCCAGTACTTCCCTCCATGGCATCTCGCAAGCTAACGGCACCAAACATGAGATACCATCGCAGTTGGGAAAACTCAGGTATGCAACTGAAGTAAATATAAGTCGGTTGTACTAATAAAATTGAAAACAGAAGAATGACATAAAAAGAACACACGTTATTTTAAATTGCAAGTTTTTATACGTTCTTTTTTTATTGCCTCACTCTTTAAAATAAATCCAGGACCTTATTTACTTTTATTAAACTTTAATTTCACATCTCAGTTTCAATTCTATACTCTTATTCTATAGCCAACCTTCCAAAAGGCAAAGAGCTACAACAGCTGGGAAGTTTTACAGGCAGGTTATACTCAAGTCATTGTAATACACTGGTTAAAAACAAATTCAACTGTAGCTTCCACTACATGGAAATTCTGTTTCTCCTCCCCTCCTTTTTATGCATTATTCTCAAGAAGCAAGGGCTGAAATTGCACAGCTCTTTGTAACCGAGATGTGAATGTCTGTAGCAATGTTTCACACCCATGTGTTTTGAAGTTGATGGAAAGGGAAGAAAAGGAGCGGTTTCAAAAACAAATCAAGAGTATGTAATACACCAATGGCACATAGCAGCAGCACAACCCAACAGTAGAGCCCAAGCCCCCATCCTAAAAAGCATTACACACATTCATACAGCAAGCAAAATCTGGAAGAAAAACATTAAAGGCAGAAGCCAAAAAATCACCCAAAAGCTCAAAAATCAAGTGATTTCAGAGCACAAAGACACACGCCAAGCACTGTCCTTGCTTTGTGGCAGAGAAACTGCTCATTCAACAGGTTCAAAGAAAATTCTAGGAGCAAAACAACACTCCTATTTCTTTCTCTTGAAGCTAGTAGGAGCTTTAATACAAACGATGCTGTTATATGCGAGCTAACTGGCATTGCTTTTCCCATGAACTTCCCCAGCTCCAGTTTATTAACTCTTTCAGCACTCTTTTCCTTTAGGGAAAGCACATAAGGCTTTGCACCGCCAACAAAACAGCAGACATTATCCAAGGGATCAGTATAAGAGATCTCCCCTCGCTTCTTACAAAAAGAAACGCAGCTCAAGCCCACGCGTGTCCTCGTTCCTGACTCCCCGCCCCGAACGCGTCCCTGCCAACATCACTGCCAGCAGAGCTCAACGCGCTGCGGTGCCGCCGCCTCAGGGCACCATCTTGGCCCCTCTGGTGCCACCGGCGCGGATGGGAGGCCCTCAGGAAATGGCTGCTCAGCCCCACTCAGCCCACCATGGCTTCCCCGCCCCGTTCCCAACCGCCCCTGCCCTAAAATGCCACGTTAGCACGCAGGAGCTGCGCTCGGACAGCAGGGAGCCCGCGGGCGCGCGGTCTCACCTCAGCGCAGCGCGCTCCCCCCGCGGCGCCGCTCCCTGCGGATCCTCCGCGACGGGCCCGGCCGACCCTCCAGCCCGGCCATCGCTCCCAGCCTTCATGGCGCTCGCCGCTGCTGGCAGGCAGCCCAGCGGCTCCAGGGGGGCACCCGGGCAGCCTCCTCCTCTGCCCTCCTTCCCTCTCCTCCCACGGAGGTTGGCTCGGGCAGGAATCCCCGTAACGAGCAGGGCGCCCACAGCTGGGCAACCCCCACGTGGCAGGAGCTAAACGAGGGGCACTGGCAAACACAGCTCCCTGCGCTTGCAAGAAAAGCACGAACAAGCAGAGGCCCCTGGCTGAAGGCAACTCAAAACACCCACGGAGTTGCTACGGGACGCCCCAGGCACCGTGACAGGCAGTCAAGGTGCAGTCATTTGGGTTGTTTGCAAGTTTACACCCAAGCTGTGGGCAACCACCGTCCCTGGGGCTCGCAGAAAGCGCAGGCCTCGCGTTTACGCGTCAAGGTGGTATCGGCGCCGCGCGCCCAGCTGTGCACTGAGGCCCCAGGGGTACGAGCATGGCACCTCCACGGCACCGGACCTTGTATTCCTCAACCCACTTGCCCTCAGGGAGACTTGCGCTTGGTTTAAGTGGTAAATCTTAATGCTGCAGGTGTTGCTAACTGCAGACACCCTCCACTAGCAACTAGCTGCAGGTGTCTTAACTTGGCTGGGCACTGCCTGCTCTGCACTTGCAGCATATCAGGCACTTGGTGCTAAACAAAGCAAAAAAAAACCCAGATCAGAACTCTTGCTCTTCTACTTTTTTTTTTTTATTAATTATTATTATTATTATTTTTTAAGCAGTGGCTATCCTTTCTGCAGCAGCCACAGGGATAATTTTGGCTGTAGTAGCGTAAGTCACCCAGCGATGGAGAGGGGGTGGAAGCACACAGCGCTCCTTAGGAGGGTTAGAGGGCCAGCCTGCAAACGCTTGGCGGTAAACACCTGAATGCTGACAACTAAAGCACAGACACATCTAAGGAGAGCCTTAGAGAAGAACATGAAATAAGGTCATGTTTTCTTCACGTGCACAGAGCTGCATACAGTTGGACAAATGAAGAGACAGAGATTTCCTCTCATCGATCTTAAGTACTAAATTTTAACTAAGGCACCAAATTCGTCGCCGTCCTAAAATTTATTATTTCTCTATAGTAACCAAGTTCCTTCTGCTCGGCTGTTGCTGCCAGATGTTCGTTTCAGGGTAGTTCAGCCAAAGCAGCGAGACACTGGCTTGCACTGCCCTTGCGCTGGTTTCCCAGTTAGTAATTCTCTTTGCTTCCTGGGCACCATGTCATGCGCTCCGAGTGGGACAACAGCCAGGCGACACTGTACAGAGGGCCCTTTACTGCGCGCGCTGACAGGCCGCGCCGCTCGCTGACGCTTTGCAGGCGGGCAGGCCACAGGCTGCACTGCGGGTTGCACTTCTAGCCTCATGGCCATGCCGAAACTCTCCCCAAATACCCTTTCTCCAAACCTCTTGTACAGCAGTCGCTCATCTTCTCTACAACCATAAATGCCCGTCCTCAGCACGCGCTGGCGCCGCCGCCGTAGGAACACATACCGGCAAAGCTAGCGCGACTCTCCATTGAGCGGCGCGTTCTTCATGAAGAGGCTGGAGCAACTGCCAGCAGCCCTGGCTCACTGAGAGCTCCTACCAGCATCTCTTCCCTTCCCTCTTCTCCCCAAAACCCCTTTTGTGGGTTCCCAACTCCCTGCAAGGTGTCGTTAACGCTACACTTTACAGGAATCTCCTCTGTGAAGTCGAAGCTGCCGCCCAAGCTCCGTTTGAGAGACACTCCGAGTCCCAGAAAAATCCCAAGGAAGCCAAGGCTGTTCCGCCATGTTCCTGTGCCGGAACACAAACTGTAAAATAGCACCAACCCACAAGGTCATAGCAGTGATAAGCATGAACAAAGGCAAGACCTTATTTTACTAAGGAAATCTTGTATCAAAAAACACTACTTGAAAGTGTTTTCCTGTATTTCCAGGAGCAGCCGTACTGAAAAGGCCAGTTTGCAGGGGCTTTGCTTTGTGGCAATATTCACTAAAATATTTTCAAGCTGCAAGAAAAACTCCTTTTAGTAACCGGAGAACCACATGGCAGAAAACACTGATCATTTGAAGGGGTGCAAACACCAGTTTCTCCCATAGAGAATTAATTTTTCTACCATCTGGTTTGTCTAGGATCTACTAAAGGCTAAAGTAACATTTCAGCTACTCGCGAGTACAAATTACAGTTGCTTAACTACATGGCTGTCCATTTTCCACCATATCCTGTGAGAACTTAATATACTGAGACTTGCAGTTATCCAAGTTTGGCTGGAAGCACCCACAAAACTCTAAAGTTTTGGTGGAGACAGAGGTATAAATAAAAATAAAGTAAAATATATAAAACAGAGACTGCATAGGCCTTTTTTTCCCCCTTAAAAAAATAGGCTAAAACCCAAATCCTCCCATCTATCTGAGCTCTGCACTCTAACTCTACAGAACGCTCAGATGGATATGACGCCGGAGGCTAGTCAAAAAATACCATTCTAAAGCCTCAATTACATGTAGCGTTCTCCTCACCCAGGACTTTCTTACATTTGCTTCCTAACATTAGCCAGATTTACTTTTTTTAATGACTGGCTTTTATTGCCCCATCTCTACACGTATTTATCCAGCTGCTGCGTATTTGCTAGGTGAGTGTACATGTCACTTGACATTTCAGAGCAGCTTCTAACCCTTGCCTCTGGGCAGCCGGGATTTCCTGCGCGGCAGCGGTAATAGAGTGAAACAGGAAATACTGACGGCTGCTGCCACCGGGTAAGAGGAATAAAGGTCAACTGCTCTATTTGTTCCTACTCCCGGCTCCGCAGGCTTCATCGCTTCCTTATCCTTGGCAATTCAAGACTGCTATTCAACCACTTACCAATACCAATTTATCAATAGTTACATGTGCTTGTGTCCTGTTCGTGCATCAATCTACCCAAATGAACTTTTTATGGTGTTTTCAGCATTCAGTGCAGGACTTCCTTGGAGTACATTATTAATGCTATTCATTGTCTTCAGACTGCTTTGAATATTTATGTTGCTCAACTAGCACTGACTGGTGTGATGGCAGCACCAGATATCCCTGTCCTCAAAGTGCCATGAAAATGGATCCAAGCTCTTCCAGTTATCTGAAATGAGAGCACCTTTACCCCAAGCCCTATCTTTGATTATACCCATTTAATATTTTATTTTATAGTAGCACTTTGGAAGCCAGCCACACTAAGATAGGCCATGTGATACTGAACTGCACAGTTATAAAAAAGAAAGTCATCTGACATTCTTCATTAGAAAATATAGTTTAATTTTAAATGAATTTTAAACAAAGACTAACATTTATCACTTTTCTGATTTCTGATTTGGTCTGAAGTGCTAGAAGCTTATACTTTACATAGTTACAGTCACATCATCAGATTGTGTCCATCATTCTGTACACATACAGTTTCATTTCTCTGATCCACACTCCCATTTCGTGGAAAGGCGGCTGCTGTGATATACTTTACAGCACTACAACCAATATAGTAATTCCAAAGCTGTTATTGCCCCATGCTTTTATCATGAACGTAGGAATGGACTGGATACTCCCCAAAGAGGATAATTTTACTGGAGTTTCTGAACAGTCAACTGAAACAAATTTAGTTTTATTCTGAATCAAAATGAAACATTCATAAAGTTTCCCATAAAAAAAAAGTTCTGTTTTTCAAAAGTGCAAAAACAACTTCATAAATGAAATATTTCACAGCATTTCAGTAGAAGTACATATTATTGCAACTTGTATTGGTAAATACTGCAAGTAACAGTAAGACTTAAAATGAATTTCTCACCTTTTGGAAACAGTAAGTTTTAAATTTCAAACTGACAGTGTTGATATTTTTCAAAAACAGTAAGCCAAATGTTTTTGAAAAAGAGCTTTTTCCAGCTCTGCACTTGAGCACCACAAGAAACCTCAAAGTTGACATGAACAAAGCACTGCCCTGCCAAATACGATCTCCATAACCTAGAGAAAGCCATCAATTTTCTTTCAAAAGTAATGTAGAATTCAGAGTAGTTCTGGGACTCGGAAACCAAGCGACAGTATCTATGCAGCTGCTAATTCAGACTGAAGTTTTTATAAAATGCAGGATTTTGTTAGAAGATTTTTAAATGAGATTAATACACTCTGGTTCTCATCCTGAGTGTAGCACTACATATCGCCCAAGATCTCCTTCCTATAGAGAGTAGCTAGACCTAAAGTAAAACCACCACATTTTTTTTGTTGTTAATGAGGGAAACATTCCAACACAATGCCTAAATAGCATGTAATTTTCTCCTTCCTGTGGAAAAATTATATACAGGCTTTGGATAATGCAATGTTGTCATTTATAATGCTACAAATTAAAGCACATCTTTACATCTCCTTTCCCCTGCCTACATTGCCTTTTGCAGTTTTCAAATGACATGTATTGACAAAACTGCATTAGCATAAGACAATTCAACAGACCTTTCACCAAGATGCTATTTCAGTCACTTTAACTTAAAGGACCTTATAGCAATGACAGAGAATTGAAATACACTTTTGCTCACATATGTGCAGATTTGCACACACAAAACTTCCAAACAGAGATTTATGTCACTTTAACAAATAATTCCTATCAAGTAGTTTTCTGCTATTGCATGTGCAAGTCAGAGCTGTTGCAATAATTTAATACAACAGCTCTTTGAACAAGGGGAAGCTAATTAAGATAAGATGCTCTCCTGTGTCTGACAGACAGCTCTCCAAGAGCAGTAGAAAGTGGCTCTTGCTGACCGTAGGGCAAGGGAAGCCTCTGAACTGGCTAATAAATTCATATACTCCAGAGGCCAAGTACTGTTTTGTATATCCTTTACTGAAAATTGAGTCTTTTTAATACTTCTGTTTTGCCTTAAACAGAATGCAAAAATAAATATTCTATTAGCAAGTATTTTAAAATTCATTCTCCTTTCTCTCTACGAATGCCAAAGCCTTCCTAGCGGTTTTCCTTAGGAGTTAACCACCAAGTAAAGACGAACCAATGTGACTAGTTAGGGGAACACATTTTTCAGTTTCAGCACAAAAACACATGATGGTTTAGGCCCATTATTATTTTTTTTTTTTATTGTTAATGACATAAGGTTTGATAATCTCTTAACATTAAAACTGTTTTACAGTTAGTCTCACACTAAAATGACAAACACTGTTTGGCTTTACTGGCAGAAACCTTGATAAGCATACATTTTCCAAGACTGAGAAACAGATCATGTTTTCTGGATTTCAATGCTAACATATTACCGCCTCTGTGGTTGTTTCAATTAATTTACATTGCTATGGAAGGACTATGTGGCCTGGTCTCTGTTCCCAGCTGTGAGACAAAAATGACATCTCTAATATAATCAATATCCTGTAAGTAGTAATATCCACAGTATTAAAGTCAGAGACATGCTTTTCTTTAAGATCCAGTCTCTGTTAATTTTTCACATATGTTTTTTGATGACATTCCCCTCAACTTTTATAGAAGTGTCCCTCTCCAATGTAAATACACTTAGCATTCAAGCATATTAATTCTGTACCTTTCTTCCCTTCAAAGAAGGAAACAGCAATAGCTGTGTAATTGCAAGTTATGGCAAGTTTCAACAAAATTTTATCTCACACATGGCCAAAGTAGTCAACCAAATGAAAAAGTAATTTGCTTTGCTAAGATACACTTCTGATCCGCATGGCACAAAGTCCATGTCTGAGCAGGCTGCAGCCATGGGAAGTGTAGCCTCTGTAAGGAAAACAGGAGGAGGAGCATGGTGGAAGACTTAATTCGCTACTACGAGAGGGAAGATTTCCTTCAAAGGGGTAATGATTTATGTCTATCTAGGTCTCCTGTACTTGTGTTACGTATTCGTCTTGTCATTAAAGAATTAAAAACAGCCAATGAAATACGCATTTTAACTGTGGGATTTCACTAAGCTCTGAGCAGTTCATATGGTAGAAAAATATTTAGGAAGACAGCTGTAGGGCAGCTATTAGAAAAAGATATCCATTACATTTGCAGTTAATCCTCTCCCTGGGGCTATCTTGTGTTGTAGTTGTAGGACTCAAGCTGTTATTTCACCTTCCTATAGAACATCTGATGTGCAATGAAAATTTTTACTGCATTTTAAATAATTTTAGAAGCCACTGGCTATTTAAAGATTGAAAATAAAGGACATAAGGAGTTTTTGGCTGTGTAATTTCAATAAGAAAATGTTGGGGAAATCATAGAAGTAAAAGAGTTAGGGAGGAAGTTGCACTTTCTAGAGTACTTCTAAGCACTACTATGTAGCACTTTTAAGTCAAAAAGTCAATGTCTTAAGAGACAAGTGTATTACTGAGTTATACCACTTTTTTTTTTTTTTTTTTTTAAAGCTCTGCTTGTGCTGTCATTCTGCACAAAGGCTTCTGGTTATCTACACAACTTCTTTCAAAACTGATAATTCATGTTAGCATACCATGCTTTCACTGAGGCACATAAAAATAAACATACCCTTCATATTCACCAGCTCCTAGAAAGGTCTCTGTTTCACAGTGACACTGGTCAGCAGCAAGTGTCCAGCTGTGGCCAAGTGATCACCGGGGTGCAGCATGCAAAACGAGGAAGTCTCCTGCAGAAACGTGTACAGATTCACCTTGCTGAGAGCACCGCTGTGCACATACCAAATAAGGAACACTTAACCACAGTGCCAGGAGTCGGTTTTCTAAAACAGACTACAGATACCTACTGTTTTGGCTGCTGCTGAAATATGAGCTCTGTGGGCCGAAATATTAACAAAAATGCAGAAGATTTTTTTTTTATATTGAAATGTTATGAGACAAAGACCATTAGAAATAAATCTGGCTGTGTGACAAATACCACATTTACATCCTATTTTATGACCTCTGGATCATAAAAGGCTTTGATTTGGTATCTTAACTGCATGCATTTTAAAGTGATGTTTTGACTGTCCATGATTTTTAGATGATTTTTATTACATACTTGAAACTTAAACAGTTTAAGTTGTTTGATATGCATTATTTTTCAAGCATGTGTATTGTACTTTTTTATGGCATATTAACAAAATTGAGAACTAATTAGACAGTATCCTAAAATAGTTTAAAAACAGAATTGCAATTTTATCTTTTTCTCCTTGTTAAGGGCACTGCCAATACAAAAGGTGCCCAAACTGTCACTACAGAGCAGTGAAGCAGTTGGCTAGAGACAGTATCCTCGGATAGTCTGCAATTTGTTTCTATCCTATCTGATCATATATTTTATCAAAAAGTTGGATAATTTGCTTTAAGAAAAGAACCCACCTTAAAAATGGATCATGAGTATTGACAAATAGTTCCAGTTTGTTTTACTGATTAAGATTCAAGTTTCAATGTAAAAATGTTTACTCATGCTGTACTCATCAAGAAAAAATTTCCTAAACTTAAATGGACAATTACATTTGTGGCTACTGGTGAAGTAAACAATTCATAAAGGTCATAGGAAACTGTACAAAATTAAAATGGAAAACTTCACTTTTAGAATGACAGTATGTTGTCCACTTAAGCTTAGTAAAACTGTTGAGACTGTTCTAAAAGACAGTGCTGGGCAAACAGTTTCATTTGAATGACTTTTTTTTTTTTTACTGAAAAAAGGGTATTTTGCATCTCTGCAAAACAAAACAGGAGCAAAACCATACACACAAGGACTGTAGTACAGATGAAGGCAAAGTTTTATGTTACAAACCTGTTTTCAACATACAGTGAGAAACGTCCATCGTACAAAACTTAGTGACTTACCTAGGATTATTTAAGCAGATTATCCCAGCAATGCAAATACAACTCAGAACATACCAATTTTAAGATTCTCAGCAGAGCTAAGGTGGGAGCTTGACTTAACGCTGCCCCTTTTGATCAAAGCTGGCATTTGTGCTTCAAAGGGCTACTGGTTAAAGTCATAGTGCTTGATTCTTCAGCACAAGCACTCCTTGGCGTCATCTCATCTCTCCCAGCACATTTCCTTTGGCAAGGGGCTGGGTTGAGCAGCTGCTTCTGCAGACAACACTGTTGTCAGTCTTTGTTCTCCTTGCAGGGGATGCTTTAGTAACAAACAGCTGGCTGCATCCAGCATGGAAGATACTTCCAGCTGTGCTGCCCAACCCAATTTGGAAAACCAAATTTGCATTTCCTGGTTGGCACTATACTTTGATGTGCCCAGTGGGTTGCTCAAGAGCTTAAAAGCACTGTAAGTAAAAATCCATAAACATTAACAGTGAATGAAAGCATTCATTCCACTTTATTGGAAGGGAAAAGACAAAGTAATTAATATAGTAGTCTTAAAGTTTAGTCTATGTTATATTTGATTACTGGGATATCCGGACAATGAAAATGAAGGAATTTCACCGGCAATTTTTAAGTTTTAGTATATCATATAGTACAAGGCTTTATAAAAGGTTTTTGTTTCCAAAGATGTTATTGGGGTCCACATATTCTTTAACAGATCTCAGCATTCCCAAGCCAACATCAGAGATGCTCTCCTTCATCCAGCGCTTCCGCAATTTGCCTACTGGAAAAACAAAAACAAAGGATTTCAATATATGGCAGGATTCTAGGAGCCAATCAATCTTGTGACCATGAATGAATAAACACTGCATGATAAATGCTTTTATTCAAAAATGAGAAATGTTTTGCTTTATTTGATTTATTGAGCCCACCAGACTATCAAGCTCATTAAGCTCAGCATACTCCCAGAGGAAGCCTGTGTTCCACACTGCCTTTCTTTAGAAACTATGAAATTTAGATGAAGCTTAGGCTGAGATCAAATGTTCTATTAAAAATACTGAAGTTGAAAAAAAAGTAATTATAAGTTTTAAAAAGCCAAACTCATCTAAAGTAGAAAGCTGAAAAGATTATTAAAACTAGAATCCTATACTGCTTGATGCCTTTCAGTAAGCAAAATAAGAATGAGAGCTTACTGCCAGAAACAGTTTAAATAACTAAACATTGCTTTCTAAATAGAAGACAAAGGCTGGCATTCAATCCATAAAACACCTTATTTCATTCAAAATTTCTACACAGACTGACACTTGCACATACTATTTTACATAGGAACTTAGTTTCCATGTTAAAATTGATATTCACAACATACCATACACAAAGCACAGCTTAAACACTACAAGTCTCTCAATGGTCCTGTTACAGGCCAAGCATTCATATATTAACCAAGTCATCAGCTCCGATTTAACAGATCATTCAAAACAGAGGACATTTTTTCATTAAACATAGTATAGCATTTAGCTTGTCAGCCTAAAACCTAGTCCATTTATCAGTATCATGTGATATAGTAAAGGCTTGAGAGGCAGATGCTTTAAGAGTATCTGAAGCTAAATTCAAGCCATCTTTTGTATCCTGTTCTCTGGGTAACCATCAAGCTGTCATCAGAATAATAAATTACAGAGACACCTCTGGAGAACAGAGAATATTTGTTTATACCTTAAGGAATATGAGCTAGTCACAATGCCAACTGAAAAAGCAAATGTGAGCAAGAATGAAATGTGCAGTTTGCTAAGAAACAACTATTACCAGCACACATGTTAAGAGCAAAGATCATAACTGAAGGACAAGAGCATCTGTCATGCAGTAGGGGCTATAGTTGTATTTTGGGACCCAGCTCCAAACAATCCCCATCTGTAAATACACCAGCACTACAGCTTGATTATCTGAGCAAGTTGACTTAGTTGAATTTTATGTGGGGATGGTTTAAAGGAGAGAAAAAAAATGTGGCTTGACCATCACCTCAAGTCAGTGACACTCCAGCTCTTACACAAAAAGCTGAAGAACAGTCATTACCATTCTCAGCCGTTATCTGTAATACAGTTTCAGCAAACGTGTCCTGTGGTTATGGATGTAATTGTCCTGAAAAGACTGCAAACAACTGCTCCAGCAAGATGGAGCACATTAGAAGCACAGCAGGACACCCCGCAGCCAGCGCGCCCGCCTCTCCCGCACCTCCAGCGATCAGGCAATTCCATGAGGGGCTGAACCGCGCGCTGAGCGGCACCAGCCGGCGGTGCATATTTAATGGAGTCGCTCACCAAGTGCTGGAAAACAGAAGGTGCTTGGAGTGCATCATTAGTTCTGTCAAAGTGATAATTTACACATCTATCTTGTCAAATTTTCTATGGTTTATACTTTTACAATAATAAATCTAACATACATTTGATTAGCGAACTGGAAAGAAAAAAGCTCTACTACAGATATCCGTAGTCCTTCACAGACACGTTCAACAAAGATTTTAACCCCTTGATAACAGCAGCTGGAGCCCTAACCTCCCGCTGTTCACATCCATGAGATGCATGCGGATGTGTCAGCTGCTGCAAGTTTTGATATCACAGGGTTACAGACTTAAAGCAATCCTGTCCTGGGTGCTAAGCTGGTCTATCCGATTCCACAGAAAAATGGAAGGCTAAGGCTTTGTGCAGATGAGACACCATACAGAAAAGCAGTCTTTATATTTGTTTCACTTCAGGTTAGCTTCAGGGTATTCTGTTCCTCCTCAGTACAGTAACCCAATTAGAAAGAAAAAGGAGGAGGAAAATTCCATAGCAATAAGAGACACTGCCATGAACAAACGATAATTGCAAATGACAGAGCTTGGTAAAATGCAACCACATGCCAGGTTCTTCCAGCGCAATCTACCCTCTGCAGCCACTGGCATTGCAGTCTGTGCCACAGACGCCAATTCCAGAGCATGCTGGACAGGCAGCTTGCTGCCCACAAAAGCAGCCGGGATGAGAGAAAAGCTCGGGCTCATCAAGGCCACGCTTGCTCATCTCTGAGGATGTGTCTGGGTGGCCGCAAGATCTGGCTGCTTAGGATTCAGTTTTCTTCCTTTAGGAACAGGAATTACTTGAGCACATAAACAAGCTTGTAAGAGAACTTTAGTGGAGCTTAACTACAGGCCCCAGAAATAACACTATCCACATAAAATGGATTTATAAGAGTGTGTCTGAGTTGAAATGGGCTCTAGTGGCTCTGTATGCGGCCCTAGACTTCCTCTGCTCCAGTCCTTTCAACTTAGAGGCAGTTGCTGCAGAACAGCTCTGCAAGAGGAAGAAGGGATGGCCGCTTGGGACGGGTCTCAAGAAGGATGGGGCTCTTGTGGCTGATACATGCTCTTCTTGAAGTTGGCTCTCTATAGGGAGCATTTTTC
This sequence comes from Nothocercus julius, assembly GCA_013398735.1. Taxonomy (NCBI): domain Eukaryota; kingdom Metazoa; phylum Chordata; class Aves; order Tinamiformes; family Tinamidae; genus Nothocercus; species Nothocercus julius. The sequence goes on along the minus strand of VZSV01000050.1, from coordinate 503,034 downwards.
CACTCCTGAAAATTGCTTAGCAGGTTATTACTTTTCCAGAGAGGTCTGCAATTCACTGAGAAAGGTCAACACATTAATTAATCTAATACTGCAGTAAAATGGGACCAGTATATCTGAGGCCTTGCCTGCTACATAATTAACACACCTGATCACTGCCCAACATCTGGCAAGTTTGTACTTGCCATCGAATAATTGCTCCCAAATTCAGTGTTGATGAATCAGAAAATACTCTGCATTTGTTTAGGAAGAGGTATTGAAGGTGACAATCCTGATAAGACTTTCAACAGGCCAAAGAGGAAAACCCAGTAGGAGTGATTATAGCATTTCACACAACAGGGTTTCTTGGTGTCGACTCAGAAGGGTGACAGTTTCAGCGTCTCATTCTAATCACAACAGAGCAAGCTGCAGTTTACAGATCAAACATGATCCACCTTCAGTGTTTAATTTGCAAAAGTCAAAAGACACTTTTTCTGTGCAGAACAAAAAAGTGTCCAACTGCCCTCCCCCAAAGGGAATATTACAATTCCAGATTTTGTGATTTGTGAGGACTATTTTACAGCTGAGAAAATAAAGCTGCAGTTAATTACTGAAGCACACAACTATGTTATGGCCCTTTCACAATACAGAAGAACTGCAGCGCAAAACATGCTTTTATTTAAACTGCCAGGAAATTGATATTTTACCTGTGGAGCTCAGCCTGCACTAACAGTTAACCCAGTCAGCCTCTCCAAGAAGAGAAAAATAGTTGTATTAACTAGATAAACGAAGGTTCTTGCTCAAATCAAAAGGTCAAATAATTGCTTCCTCAAGTAACCATTTCCTAGAACATTTCTTCAAAGGAAACAATTTGTCATTCATTTTAAACTGTTCTTTAGCTCATTTTACATGGCTGCGAAACTTGACAATACAAAAGGATCTGACCCAAATCCAGCCAGCATTCTTATGATGCTGTACTTCAAAGAGAAACATTTCTGTTTATACATCAATCCTACGTGGTGATACTTCCTCAGCATGTGTTATTCTATGTATGAAACAAAATACCTATTTTTTAAAACAGGAATTCAATAATACAAGGTACCATTTCATAGAGGTTGTTTTAGGGCCTGCCATTATAAGAATTTTTATTTACTTAAATTTGTATCTTTAAAGCTGTCATTTCCAAAGTTGCTTTTCTGATGAGAGGTACCTATGAGCAGACTATGAGACAGTGGCAACCTTGCCATGCCCAAGAGTCTTCCCGAGTATAAATCCTGTTTGTTACATACTCTAGAAACAAGCCCTTAAATGTAGAATGATAAATCTAAAGTGGAAAAATCACTCCTGACATGTTCGGATATATAGACATAATTAATGTTCTTAAGTCAAGAGTGAGAAATAGAATTCGGAAGGAAAAAGCAATATGATTAAAAGAACAAGAAGTCATTTATATTAGTGTCAGAAAAATTGTATCCAGCCTTATAAAAATCTCAGGTACTACACACCAAAATATAGGTCGGGTATATCCTGTCAATATAACACTATTATACAAATGCATACTTCCAGCTTTGTTACAACCTCTTGCCTGTATGAGATTCTCTTGCTGTAAGAGGCCGGGATTCATATACCCAGCTAGCATACTCTTCTTTTAAAAAAAAAAAAAAAAAAATACAGCAACGTATGATAGTACACATTGCAGGGTAATCACGTCAGGTACAATACATTAGCAAAGGGAAAGGCTCAGTTTTAAAAATGCTACTTTAAGTTTTAAATTTCAGAAGCGTTCACATGAGCATGGGGAAAAATCTCTTGACATTGCTAACTTTTTCCTGAGCTTTCTTTGGCTTTCCTGAGCCAAAGAGTTACAGCACTTTTCACTGGTGCAAGACTTCGGGATAATATAAAAGAGAATCCAAATTAAAATCTCTTGTTAGCCTTTATAAAATTTTAAGTTTATCATAATTTTAGTTTTCCTTGTAGGAGGTATGGGTTTACCCAAAATCGGTATTTCTCCAGATTTAAACTGGAGCTTAACAGATACTTCAAATTGACACATATGACCATATCTTCACTCAAGAAGTACATGAAGATTGAGTTAAGCAGACTTTGTATTTTCTATAGCCTCAAGTCCCAGACTACATCTGTTTTCTTTGATACACAAAACCAGAGTTAAAATAGCTCCATTTATCACAGCATGATTGTAGGCAGACAAAGCAGTCTGTCTGTTTCCAGATAGTGAAAACAACAGTTATTAATCACAATTACAAGACAAATACTAGAAGAAATTGCACCAGTATTTTCCTTTACCCTACACAATACACCAGTGTTAGCAGTGCTATGTGTGACAAGGCCTGAAGGTCAGTAAATAAAAGCAATACCTTTAGACTAATTCTCAGCAGCAAATCCACTACTGAACACAGAAAAATGGATCTTGCACATTGTACAAAGTGCCCTGGCAGACAAAACAAAACTTAAAGCAGAAAATACTTATCAGGAAAGACAATACAGTTGGAGTTAAAACAATGAGTAAGTTTCCCCATATCTGTTGAGTCAGAAGTTCAAGGGTGCAATAACAAGCAATTTCTTTTCTTGCCCAACACATGCTGTAAGAAGCAAGGTTTTATATGGTACACACAAATACATCTAATCATATGACAAGCTACAGCTGCATGCAAGCTAGTGGATGAAATACTAGTCACAGTAAAATACAGGTGCCACAGCAGGAGAGAACACAATAGCAGATTGAGGAGGAAATTCCACACCCCATGTGCAAGAACTGACCAGTCCGCTGTAATACCACACTAAAAATTCCATCAGTGGACAATAAAGGCACATTAAATACCAAAACTTTTTCGCTGCATGTTAACAGAGCCTGAGTCATCCAACCCCTTCCTATTCTGGTATTCCTGAGGCAGAGACCCTTAAAACCTGTATTAAAGTTGTACGTAGAAGAACAGGTCTAGCTATAAATCTTGAATTTCAAGATGTTCTCCAAGTCCAGAAAGTCATCAGTATGTTTCAAAACAGTCATTCTGCTCTCCAGTTTTTCCCCATGCAAAACTATACTGGCATTTCCAAATTAAATTAATTTTAAAGCATTAAGTTTTTTTCTTTTGCTCTTAGCTGTGACCACGTAATGCCCCGAAAGAATAGAAAGAAGATAAGCACATTGTACAAATCAAGCTGAAGCCAGAACAAGAATTCAAGACATCTGAATTTACAGCATGATACAGGACATATGTAATCAAGTTTAATTAGGCTGTGTGGGAAAAAAAAATGTGTATGTAAAGCATTAGGGTAACACTTTCGTCTTTTTTTTTTTTTTTTTTTTTTTTTTTTTTTTTGAGTCAAATATTAGAGCACAGTGTAACTTGTAAAGAGACCTGTAACTCATGACAAATCATTTCCAAACTACAAGTAAGGAAATAAAATCAGAAGTTAGCAGGCAGCAGGACAGATATGTGAGCCAATACTCACATCAACCGTGCAACAAGTAGTAGCCTACAACATGGTCTACTTCAAAGTCACTAGCTTTTTTACGCAAATAGTTTTTACCACGTGCTATGAAACTAGGGCTAAGTTGGACAAAAGCATGAGAAGTTCCCTGGAAGTAGGTCAGAAGATTTCTCAGTAATTTCAATTAATATCCTTGAAGTATTTTTCAAATTCCATTAGGACTACTTTATAAACTGACACATATCTGGCACTGTAAGACAAATAAACAGACTTGAAATTATACCTCCATGGTGATGTGACAGACTTCCTCCATTAGCAAGTATTTCTTCTCTAGCTGCCCTCTAAATTGGAAAGATAAGGTGCTTATTCAACAATAAACAAACAAAATACATTTCACTAAAAATAAATACTTGATATCATATTCATTTATAAAAAAACTTTTCCCAACCAGCTCTGATCATGAATAGACAGCTTCCTAAGAAAACTGTGAGACAGAAAGCTTTCCTAAGCATAGACATCATCTTCTCAGTGGTGGGTTTGATAAAAAGATCCTTTTTTTTTTTTCTTCTTCTTTTTTTCCTCCCCCTGGAATAATGTATATAACCACATCCGTGAATTTACAGACTTTTCAGTCTTCCACAGCCTTCTACAATAGAAGGTATGCATCAGCGTGAGCAAGCTGCTAATTCCAATGAATGGTTAGAGCTAAGTATGAGGGAGTTTCAAGTAGCAAGCACTTTTTTTTTTTTTTTATAAGTATGAGCTCCAATGCCCTAAATTTAACAGCAGAGAAAACCTTGGAACTTGTAGATACAATTTTGCATCCAACTGCCAAGTTAACAAGAAACTTAAGACAAAAGCATGAAAAGAATCATATCCTCACTACCAAGAATATTTCTTGATAGTCCTGTTAATTATCTGCTGCTGAGTATATGAACCAGAAAATGGAGAACAGTTTTGCCATATCCTGTTACATACACTAATATTAAAGATGTAGAACTTGCCTTAGTTTCCCCAACATACATATGCCTTTCACCAAACTAAAACAGTTAACACTGATTCTCCTGTGTACTCTTATTAAGCTTACAAGCCCAAATAGGGTTTCTCTGGAAATGCTTAACCCAGAGGTTTTGGTAAACTACCTGTAAGTTTCTTTGTTTAACACAGCATGCCTTAGACCAGGTTTTATCTGATCTTTGCTACCAAAGTGCACATTTTCCCTTGGCTGCTGATGAACAAACTCTTCATATCCCTCTCCTGCATTTAGTTAGCTTGGCCAATGGGTTTAAAATACATACTGTGGCAAACATATATAACCTGCTTCTCCCCTACATCCCACCTTAAACATTTTTCATATATACATTACCTCTATTTGTTCATAGACATGAATAGGATCACTAATTCCCCTATAGTTAAAGGCAAAGTAGAAGTAGACACATGCACCTGCATCGTAAGTCTGTGTCACCCTGTTAAAGAGAAGTACATTACAAGCAGAGCTTTACCAATTAAACTAGCCACCATGTAACACTAGACAATTCATTAAGTAGTTTATTTAAATTTAAAAGGAAACTTCCTTTTTAAAGCTTTGTGTCCTTTTTGCTCATACTTTGAGTGACTCAATGCTATGAATTCAAGATGAAGCTCTTCAGTCAGACTGATTGACTCCTTGCTGCCTATAAGCAATAATAAACATCAAAACTAATCAAGTGCCACTAATCCCTGGAAATGATTACTTTGCTATGTAATCCACTAGCAGACTAGAGAAAGTCAGATTACTAACAGCTATACTAATAGCTTCACATTATCTACTACATAGCAGGTTTAATGACCTCTTTGCTAGTACTAAAGTTCCTTAGTTATTAACAAATAAAAGATTCCAGAAAAATAAATATTTAAGTTGGTGAATAACTTACCTGCAGGTGGAAAAAGGAGCAAACTGAACACCTTTTTCTTTACATTCTCTAACTATTCTTTCTTTAACATTCCTACAGAGGTCTAAAACCCTATAAAAGAAAACAATAAAATGGAGTCTTAAGGTGTCCTTTTATACAACCTTCTTTTTTAAGAGTCAGGTTTAGTAATTTAATGGCACAAATTAGTAAAGCACTAAGACCACTGTTAAGCTAGGTTAGATTTTGCCCTAACAATAAAATACTCCCTAACTAGACTTCAGTAGTATTATTACTCTTCCTGTGTATCTCCTGAGCAGCAAGTTTAGTCTGAAGCAGGGCACTGAACACTGCTTTGCATAAGAAATAGGACTCAAAAAACATTAATAAAACTCTGAGATTACCTATTCTGTGTAGCTTTGTATATTTTTCTCTGTAAAACAGCCTGAAACATTTCACAAAGTATCTGGCAAAACGCAGCTCACTGCAGAAGATGAGAACTCTAAGGCCTGGTGCTCAGACCACATCTTTGGTGTGTTGCAAGGCAAAGAAAAGAAAAAAACTTCCCCGCTGTGCATTACTTTGAAAGCTTGAAATGTTGTAATTCTAATATGGCAATAAGCTGTTAAAGCTTGTCGTAAGCAGTGTATTTTTCTCTTCCTCCACCTCTCTTCCTCCTCTTCTCCCAGGATAGATCCAGCTGTGTCCCAAGTGCTAAAATACTTTAAATGTTTCCTTCCAAATATTTTTCTGATGACCACTTGTTCAGTTAGCACATTCTCCTATACAGATCTGAGGTGCTATCCATACTATATGATTTGGACTTCGACATTTTATGCAGATTTAAATCATTTGGTCTATTGACGGCAGTAACACATAAGGAAAATCTATCTACTTATTGAAGAGTATATCAAACTAATCATTTTGTTCCAGTATCCCCAACTAGTCTGGTAGAGGGTAACTCATTGGCTTTGAAAAGCTCTATAACCATCATAAGTTTAAGCAGAAAGGGTCAAGTTGTGTTGTCAAGTGTTTCCCTACTACAGCTTGACAGGTGAGTTAAACAGGGAAGCTAAAGATCTTCACCTTGGGAATAATTCATGCTTCAGAGCAATCCTTTCCCTGCATTACAGCAGGGGGACAACACAGCTGTCAAACATATCTGCATAAACTTAAGAGCTTTGTTAGAAACTTTTCTGCTTGAAATAAACTGCCAGTTCCACACACATGCAGCTGCTTAAACAGATCTCTTATTGTAGTCACTCCTCCCCATTCCCACCCTGGGCATTTTAAAGTCCTGATTTTGTTACAGTAAGCTACCCCCTAAATGGAAATGTTATTGAATACCTGCCTATATTGTGTATACAAACCCCAAGATGTAATTTTCCAGCTACTTTAGCAAGAACATGCAGGTGCAAGATTTTAAAGGCACAGCAAACCTTCACTATACATAAAACTAAATTAAGTTTCCTCAGGTATGGGATAGCAGTAATTTGAATAAAATCAGGTACAAGTTCTCAACAGTTCTTAAGAATTAATTTACCTATCCCAAGGAACAGATGTCTCAAATGATTCTCCTATTATATAGTAATCCAGGCCCAGGTCCTAATAAACAGAGAAAGGAATTTATCAATAACATTCAGCATTTAAACTGGGATTATGGTGCAGGATATATAGCTAGTACTTCTACAGTTTGATAATTTCTATGAGAAGCAGAAACAGCCTAGAAAATATCCAGGTGTTCCAGTTACAGTAGTTAGTAGTTATAGAAAGAGGGTCTTTCTTCCAATACACAAATGACTTCAGCATTTTGATGTCATGACCACAGAATTATTTTTCCCATTTAGCCTGCTGACAAAGGTAGATTTAATGACTTGCTCCAAACTGTAAGAGCAAAATAAAACATAACACTGAAGATATTCAGCATATTCTGATAAATGTCTAAAAAGACAGTGGAACTTAAACTCCTAAGAACAGCTGCAGTCACAGTCATATTAATTTATTCTGAAATTCAGATTCAAACCATGGCCATAAGCAGATGCTCAAAGAGAAAGAGCTGAGAAAGAACACGAGTATTTTGACAGTCATAAGCTGAGACCCCCAACCGCTACTTTCAGCTCATGGATGTTTTAAGACTGACCTTGTTTATTTAGCAACTTGTCAGTGATTCTTCCAAATCATTTTCCCTAACATTTACTAATAACACTAGATTCTTAAGAGATGCATAATTCAATGTTTTATGGTGCTTGTATAAACTGTTATAAACATGCACTACAGAGCTAAAGATGGAGAAATTTGAGATTATAACAAGGCAATTTGCAGTTAGAATTCATAAAAGTATCTTGGAAAAACACATCTTTAAGTTTTAATATACTAATTAACAGAAGTTTCAGTAGGCCAACAAAAGGTGACCTACCCGTAGGTAAGCAATAACAAATGTCAGCATATATCCTCTCTGTCCATTATCTTCTCCAGCTGCCAAGCCACTGCAAATAATCAAAGTTAATGAGCTTTTCAGCAAAGTATTCACAGGTTTCAAAAAAGAATTACAAATAGAAAAAAAAAAAAATCAATACTTGAATCAAATACATGGGCAAATTTAACTGCGTCAAAGCTGTGCTAAAACAGTTAAACTATGGGGTCCCTATACTTATTTTGAAATGGCATTTTATTCCCTTCACTGAGATGCAAATGAAGAATGTTTTCTCTGGAAAGCAGAATCAAAAACAATCCAAAAAAGGTAGATTTCAGTAGGATTAACTTCACAGCAGACATCTGTAAATCAATATCCTTTAGACTACTCCCTTCCACCAGCTCAGCTAAGATATGCCTGACCATACAAAGATTTTTTTGTCTTTTTCAGTGCAATCAGTAACTAAAGCTAAATCTGGACCAATGGCAATTTACAATACGAAACCAATCTATGTAGCAATGATTAAATAATTTAGAAACCTTAATCAGATTCTTTCAGCCTTCAGTAATCAGCTTATCCAGAAAATAAGGGTTAATTTCAATATTAAGATTGCTGTAATAACGCTTCCCCTTAAACAGTCTTCTGCGTTTAACAGCAATATTTCTACATTCAACAGAAGGCTGATTGCACTATTCTGAAGACTAGAGATGTTAACAAGAACAAAGATCAAACATCTGGAGATAATGTTTGTCTTTTGAATTCAGTTTCGCCCTCTCACTGTAACAATGGGGTAACTGCAGCAACACGCCAGACACCACTTCTCTGGCGGTAAAGGAAAAGGCATCACATGCGGACAAGAGGAGTACAATCTTTGGTGTTGTATTATCTTCGTGATTCTGTTATCTAAAGAAAATAATTTTAAACAGCATATGATACACTTACCTCAGACCTAGTAAAGTGAAGAACATCTAGAAATTAAACCTTTTCATACTGCAGACTGATATTAAAACTGTATTAGTTTAACACACTGTACTTAAGACATCTTCCACTCAGACATTCAGCTAAACAGATCTTTGGCCTAAAACAGTGAAGTCATTCCCACAAGCTCTTTAAAGAATAAAATGTTAATACAGTAACAGACTAATAACTTCATTTCAGGAGCATANACTAGCTTCAGAGTCTACTTAAAGATGTTTTGAAAAGTTTAATAAACTACTATGACTGATTTCTCCTGCTCCTTTTATAATTTAAATAGTTTAAGAACAGAAGCAGATTGAAGTTCTCCGATTTACGCTAAAATTAATCTGTTACTTTACTCCAGTCCTCCTGATCTAAGAGCTGCTACACTTCATCATAGAGAACTGCCGCATGCTCCCCATCTGATAGAATGGTACCTTAAGACTGCCACTTTAACACAGTGAGGGATTCTTAATTACTGTTTTTGCACAAGTCTGTCACAGACAGGGAGGTGTGAAAGTAAATTAGAGCTGTAGTCAAACTGCAGCTAAGAACAGAATCTGTGTTTCCTGATTCAACTGTGAGTCATGTCAGGTCTAACTTTGGACTATTTTCATGGTAGAGAACTTGTATTTTGCATAGCAGATACAGAAAAGCACCACTTAGATATTTGCATTGTGATGCTTGTTAATAAGCTAAAATTCTCAGAAACATTAATCTCCCTGGAAAATAATGGACTGAAAAATGTTTTATTCTGTGGCAATGACAACTTCAACATAGATCTTCACTGAATAAAGACAGAACTGTGAAGAATTAATCTAAAGAGGGCTAAACCGTAAATAAACATTTGAGGTGATCTGAAGTGTTTAGGCTTCATGAAAACGCAGAGGAAAAACTGGACAGTACGTCCTTGATGTTTATTTACAGAAATATGTGCAATTACATCTCTAAGAATGTGTTGTATTTGTGTACTTGTGTGTTCACAGGTCACAGCAGCAAAGCTACTGATTGAAGATCTCAAAAAAGTTATATGTGAACAAAAATCTGAACTCCTCTCCATACCCCTTCCCCCACCCCCCCAAAAAAAAGGAATCACTGAATGATACCAAACTGCCCCTGTGAAACTTTGTAAGTCACTTAAGTGGCAGAATCAAAGCACAAGTGTCAGAAAAAATACTCTAGAAACAGTTAATACTCTAGAAACAATCCTATATATTTAAATAGTTGAGATACCTGCAATAGTGTTCTTAAAAATAAAAAGGTATGTTTTTGACAAATGACACTCTTGATTGCTCTCATCAGTCACTCATAATCAACCAAAATGGATGGACAGAAACCACTCAACTATTACTCAGCCTAATACTGCAGTGTTTTCTGTTCCTTGTTCTTTAAGAGTACAAAAAGGTTTCTGGGACAGGGTGGTTTGGGACATATACATCAAATTCCTTTAATTAAAAGGAAATATTTTGTTAAAAACAAACTTTCTTTATTCACATTCTGATGTTGATTCTGCAAAATGTGAAGTACCACCTTTATGACTTTGTCTTCATCCCTTTGTAGCTAAAGTAAAAAGTTTCATTTTAGTATTGCAAAACAAGCAGCTTCCAAGTCTGTAAATAATTATAATGGCTAGCTCAAGGTCTAATACTTTCAACTGCATGTTTAATCAAAACATTTTACACTATTAGCAATAGCTCAAGTGCCTCAATAAGTTTAACCATTATTAAGAAATAGCACAAACTTTATTTAAAGAGGACTTTAAGTATCTAATCAATTATTCACACAGTCAGTAAACTGAGAACAGATCCATACAACAATTTCTACAAGAGTAGTAGCTTTATTTAACTTGCAGCTTCATATAAAAGTTTTTTGAAAAGCATACCCAAACTTGGTGGCAATATCATAGACTTGTTTTTCATGCTGAAGAACCTTCTCTCTGTCACCTTCAAAGAGTAAGGTAGCTACACACAATACATTAGGATCAAATCCTTTAAACTGCAAAAAAAAAAAAAACAAACACAACACAACACGCTTTAGGTCATGGTCTGTAGGAGCATACCATAGAAAAACCTCTAAACCTGGGAAAGCACTATGAAATGGAGGGAAGTTAACCATTAAAACTGTGCAGAGAGCATACCCCAGTGGAAATGGGAAGAAATCTGCATGAAAGGTTTAACAGCAATATTGTTTGCGTGGCTTTGTTCCAGAAGTAGGAGATGAAGAGACAAGAGTCAAATCTTTGAGCAGCCCAAAGAGTAAGAGCATTGCTCTGCCTTTGTATTTCTATTGCTTCTGCTCTATCTTTCTACCATAATAATCAGCCAATGCTTCACAATTGTCTTCAAGAGACATTGGAGTGTGCATACACTCTCCAATGTGAATTGGCAGACAGGCAAAATACCTAGAGCATTTGTGAACACCTGCATGTGACTGTCTGAACTAGGACCCTTCAAGGCCCACAGAAGTCTTCATATAGCAAGGGACTGAAAGGGTCATTACAACCCATTGACTCACACCACAAATTATGGAAAACAGTTAAGAGATGAACAGCAACTATGATTTCCCAAGGATGCTGCTACTCCTCCGTAGAATGCAGTATCTCATTCTCAGGGCACATGGCAATGGCAGCCCCCTCAGGGTCATCAAAACTGTTCCTTTCTCTACTCCCACCTCCCCTCCTTGTTGGGAGTTTTACTGAAGTGAGTTGCTTGTGTACTCCAGAGGACTATGCCCTACTAGAGAAACAAGAAATGCAAACTGGTCACCAACTCTGGGTCTCCGCAGTGTTACATGGTGCATTTCATATTCTTTCAGATGTTGGGATTGTAATACAATTTTCTTTGGTAAGTGATATGCTGTTGCAGTAGATATTGCTTATTGGGATTATGATTGCAAAACCAATAAAGATTGTATTGCTAAAGCATTCATTTCTTTGAATATTCTTGTGTTACAACAGCTTAGAGAGGAGGTAAAATTACTTCCAGGCCATCTCTAAACCTAACAATGTTTCCAAGCAAGAGAAGCCCAGAGCACTTTCTGCTGAAATATCCTTGCGACCCATTAAGTCTCTCAGTCCTGCCTGTTCTGTGAAGATACTCAGTATTATCAGATTAAAACAGATTCTTTACCATCTGCTCCTAACCCAACAGGTATCTAAATATAGTTTACTACATTAGAATACTTGTATTTGTGTAAAAACCGTTAGCAAATATATTTTAGGGAAAAAAAATCAGTAACAAGAGACCTTAGTTAATATACAAGTGTAGGTGAAATTATTCTTGAATCAACCCAATTCCAAGAAAGAACAATCTATATTGAAAACTCAACAAAATAACCTGAGGTTCTTCCAAATTTCTAGTTTAGCACTATAGCAAGTTAAGCTACAGCTGAGAAAATCTAGAGAGATAAGAAAAAATTTAAATGTTTTTTTCACTCCAGCAGTATTAAGTGATGATCAATGGGTTCTAAATTACACATTTTGGTTCTAGTCTTGCTCTGTCACTTACTCATTGTTAGACAAGTTACTTATCTACATAAATCACAGGAGAGATTAGCTCTCATGGAATAACCGCTCAAACAAACAGATAATCTCATTTTGGATTAAAATACCTTGATACTGTCCAGTTAATTGATGTGCAATTTCCTACAATGTAGGAAGTGTCTGTTATATTCATGAACTCCGCTGCATCGGAGACTGTACAACAAAAATCTCAAACTCCATGAATGGCATGAAAAGTCCCCCAAAAGTATTAAAACCCCAACCAGGTACCTTTGTGATGTAGAATTTTTTCAGTCCATCCAAAAACGATGTAAAAATGGAAGCAACTTGTGGTTTAAGAGCATGACCTTCAGCAAAAGTGGAAAAAAAAAAAAAAAGTGTGTTTAGATAAATAGTAATCTTAAAACTCCCAGCCCTACCATCAAACCAAGGAAATAGCTGGTAGGTAAAACAAGAATCACTTTTCTCCAATTATTCAGAAAACTGATTTAGGAAGAGGTTTTTCTTAATTTTTTAAAAGGCATATGTGTAGCTCCATGAATATTCCACTTAACACTACTTCATGCAGACATGTAAGTAACGCTGACCTAGTTTAGATCTTTACAAGTACACAGAAAGTTGTTTAAAAAGCACTTCATTAGCTTTATTCTATAAAGCTAAACAAAACCAGTGACCTTTTTAAAGTTATGCCAAAACCACTGAAAGCAACAGTCAAAAGTGGTACAAGAAAGGAGTTAAGCAATTTTTCCTTTAATGGTTATGTCACTTGTGCAAAATTTTCTACATAAAACTAGCAATTGCTTCCTTAATCACATACAGAGAACTACAATTACCAGGATATATAAATGGTGTCTTGGAGTCTGTTAAATTAACATCTCTGCCTCAAGACTGGGTTTAATTGAGATGAAAGCCTTTTACTATTTGTTCCATTGTTTTCAGTTACAAGCAACTTCTGAACTCCCATAACTACTTCATTTTAACAGTCTTGCATCTGGCCTGCATGCTGTGAGCCCAATTCATAAAAAAAGTTATGCACCATTTACATGATACTTCCTTCTAAAATACTTCGAAGTATTTCCTCCTGAATAAAGCATGAACTTCAGCAACTGGTTACCCCCTTCACCCCTCTTCAAGAACTCTCCCTTGTACATTATGTGGCTAAAAGCAAATCTCAAAGAGTACACACAAACACCCTTAAGTATGCAAAAAGGAAAAAGCAGCACCAAATAAGGTAACGGAAGGACATGAATTTATTAAACCACAATTTGTAAAAGCAAGTGGATTTATCTCAATAAACCTAAAACTCTCATGGGTAACCAAAGATCCAACCTCAGATCAAAGCCACAAAGTGCAGCACTGGATTTTGGGTGTTAGCTGTTGGTTTCAAAGCTTATTATTTGCCAGAATTGTTTTCAGTTAAAGAAGCAAAAACTCTTGCTTTGATAGCAAGAGTTGCTTTCTGCTATCAACATCAGAGAAACAGTGCAACAACAACAAAAAAAAAGGCCAAAGAAAGCAGCAAAGCTTGCTCTCTCTCAATTTACTACTTTTTTCTTTTCTTTAAAAACAGATCTTGACTTTGTGACCAAAAAGAGTGTTCAGCTTCCTCAATACGATCAGATCAAAGCCACTTCAAGTTAAGTTTCATCACCAACTCTTCCAAATGGTGTTAGAATAAAGATTTTTGAGGTCAGATTTCATATTTTCATCTTGAAAGCAAAATCAAAATACAAGTCTTAGCAAGAACTTGGTGTACTGTAAACTATCAGCTGTTTACACAGTGGAATTTCAGGGACTCTTCAAAAGTATCCTGAGCTAGAATACTGCCTTCCCCCCCCCCAAAGTTCCTACAGTTTAATCTGATCATTTCCTCTAAGAGGAGCTCAAATATGATCACTCTGCATGTCCAACCTTGTTTTATTTCTGCATTTAAACTAGTTAAAACTTTTACCAAACAAATTGGTATACAATTGTGATATGAAAGAATATGTCCCAAAAGTCTTATGTATCTATCTGCAGAGCATGGTTCATTACTGATTGCTGTATCCAAACTTGCTTTTCAAGAGGAAAAGACGGATTTTCACAGGCAGTAAGTGTTATGGCACTGTCTGAAGCTTGATCTTGGGGTTCATTACTTTCTTGGTCTACTTTTGACTAAAAAATGCCAGCTAAGACAAACTTAAGTTGCTAAAAAATAAAGAGCCATCCGAAACAGGTATTCATTTGAGAGAAGATATATGAACTTACCAAACTGAAACTGTGCATTGTCCACAAGGCGAATTGATGCAGGAGCACATCTCTTGAGGGCAAATTTGCAGGAATGAGAGGGAAAAATTAAAAAGACTGTCATGCATTTCAGTAAAATTGTGTTCACAAGGCTTTTACACACAGATATCCACATAATACAGTCTTTAGAACTCAGTGCACCAGAATCTCATTAGGTTCAGTGACATGAAAAAAACTATCAAGCAGTTACACAAAATATCTTTCTCATATTGGAAAGATACTCTAAAGAGCATCCACTCACTACTATATGACAACATCTGAGAGGACTTCTCCCTGCTTTTTCAGTAGAAGACCCGTCAGACAAGGTAAGTCTGCATTTGATGACTACACTTCCTATTCTTTTCAATTAAACAGCACAAAATACAGTTTCTTTAAGGCTAGAAATCTTCTCATTTTAATACAGCTGCAGTAAGAATACAGTTACAGTAAGAAATGTCTAATGCTATTCAAAATACTTCAACAAAATATTTCACTTCCCAAGCCATCTTTGGCCTATAACATCCAAAGATCTTTGACATGCAAGTATTTACCATATCATGGCAATTCAGAAAACCACTGGAGATAGCAGACAAACAACTTGACTAAAGCATCAAGGTTATGTTGCACCACCCAAACTACACATATTGTTCATAGATTCTGCCATCAGATGGTGATCAAAATCCACATCTGGGTCCAATTTGGATTCTGCATTGCATGGAAGTCTGGAGACCAGTAACAGCAGCTACCTTTCATTAGGCAAGCAGATTATACATATGGATACCTGCTACATCATGTAGTCTGAGACTATGTCCAGTCATATACCAAGATGTACAACCAGAGAAGACAGATTGTGTGAAATTTAAGCAAGTCTTCATCCAATCACGTGAGCACAGCAGCCCTCCTCTGTCAATTGTTGACATGTTCACCTCATCACAGGGTTAATGTGTATTTGGTCACATGACAGAAAAAAAGGACATGAGAAAAGACCAGTTGCCCAGCTAGGTTCACAGAGCAGGTTGGATAAGCAGGTTTTTATGGGACAGACTGCCTACAGTTCGCATGTCCTTGCATTAAGGCAGAGCAGTATAGACAAATCTGAGCTTCTCAGATACAGATTATTGTAATTACTACCAAGACTGATATGGGGAGGGCACAGAAAAAGCAGTAAGTAACCCAGGATTAAGTAAATTATGAAACAGTAACAGCATCAGAAGTTTAGAACAGTAACAGTATGTGATAAAAACCTTTTCTCCTTTAAACCCAATGCTAGATAAAAGACAGTAGGTCTGGCTTAAACTGTTGCTTGTCCATATAAATAACTACTCCCAATCTTCTTAGGTACCATTAAGAGGAAAGACAAGTACCTAGAGTGGAAGCAAGTGACAGGAATTGTTTGATGCTGCTGACTAGCATACATATCATCGACGTAGTAGTCTGAACAATTGGCTTAGAACGTTAAATCACTTATTTAGATCTATCACTGGAAAGTGTAAAGCTGCTTTTAGTTTGACAGTTATTAAACTATTTCTGAAATGCTTTCCCCAATTTCAAGTGTATTCTAGTATGCACAGAAGGGATTTGGTACTTTATGCAGAGCCAATAAAACTTATTCTGAGATCACGAGGTAAGAGCCTGTATATTGCAGCATTTTCTTGGAAGCAGAGCCATGAGAAAAAGTGTAACAATTTGGACAATGTGCTAACCAAAGCCCATTTTCCTAGAGTCACAGGATTGTGATCACACGTTTGAGAAGATTTGATTTAAATCTGAAGTGAAAACCCAATTTCAACTGAAAACATGCAGCTCACCTGAACAGGTTGCAGCCTTCAATGAGTCTTTTCTACCCCTGTAAGCATAGACTATATCCTTCCATTCCATGACTTTTGTTCCTATGTCAGTTTAGATCGCTGAACTCAGCTGTTCTTTACAGGAATTAAGCTGCAACATACAAATACTGTTCCCCTCTACATAGCCCTGAAAGAAACTTAGGACAAAATTTTCCACTGCTGGAAACAAAGTCTAATTCCGTGCCAGAATATGGTAGCAACTGCCAGGGAAAGTCACCAGAAAAGTGCATCCATAGTTTAGCTCAGTAACTGTCAAAATGCAGAACCTGCTCAGTCATCAGTTGGATCATTTGGGGAAGCCTGGCAGACCATGTACACTTATTGACCTTCACATGCTCTCAAATCTATGTTTACCAAATGCTAAAAAAAGGCAGACTGGAGCATCAGCCTTCCCTTGGCACTACACTCAGGACAACACTAGATTCCATGTTCTTGCACAGAGTCAACATACAGCTTCTCTTTACCTGCTTTGCCACTTCCCTTAAGCAGGCCACCCCTCTTTCAAAGTTGGGGAAGACCACAGAGCCATACTTCTGGTACTCAGGGACTGGGCGAATCTTTATTGTAACTTCAGTAACCACTCCAAGAGTTCCTTCAGGGAAAAAGAAGAACTAGGCAGTAAAGCACTGGAAGATGCACTTCAGGTTACCCAAATTATTACCCACTGCTTACCAAGTTTTAAGTTGACATAAGTTAGAAGTCCCAAAAAAATCAGAACTGAACTGCTAGATGATTTATCCCTGACAACTTACACAGTTTAAAAAAAAAAAAAAAAACACTTACAAGCTACCCTCTAAATCACAAGGTTTGTTACTAGAAATACAGAGTAACTGCATAGCTACATAACTTTATGGCCCTAATTAAGGTCTCAATGTGTTATCACAACACAAGAAATCCATGCCTGCAGAATGTCACCTATAAACACATTGAAAGCCACAGTGTTAGAGATATTCAAATCACAAAGCCATTACAGAAGCTGAATTAAGATGCAGTTACATGGTATTACTGTGTTTATACCTTCAGATCCCATAATGAAGTGATGGATGTCAGGTCCTGTTGACATGCGAGGTACTTGACAGTTTTTTTCTACAATTCCTCTAGGAGTTACCATTTTTATATGAATCACCTGTTTAAACAATATACAATGATTACACATTCTAGCATTAAGCACAGATTTTCTTCTTTAACGATAATAATCATTTACTATAAAATTCCTAATAAGCTTGACATAGTTCAGCTTTGTAGACTTTAGATGTTCTGCAGGCTGCCCTAAAAACTTTTGGGATAACCAAAGAACTGTTAACCATTATTTCTAGTGCAATACAGTTTGCCAACACAACAGATTGTTCCCAGGTCCCTGCCAAATGAAATTAACTGTTGATTGCAGGCAGTTGTGGTTAAAACCGCTTTGTTTCTCTCAATATTGACAGTACCTTCTTTGTACACTACAATTTTAGTCCAGAATATACACAAGGCCTAACAAGGAAAAAAAAAGATTTCTGAAGCAAAACATGTTTTGTTGCTTAAGTTAAGCTTGATAAAGAAAGCTAGTCTGATTCAGACATCAGCTGCTACAGAAATATATTTCTACCGGAGGAGAGAGAAGACAGCTTTGTGAAATGAATTACGTATAATGTATATTATATACATAGAAATCCATATGTAAGGCTAGACAGTTCTTTTTGTTTGCTTGTTTTTAGGTGTTTCTTTCCAGGTATATTACTTTCAGCTTTACTCATGAACACCACACAAAAGGTAGGTTTTTTTTTTTTTTTTTTAAATTGATAACATGCTTACATTACCTGGGTCAGTATTTTAATACTTAAAACGAATTTAAGGCAGAATGCTGCCAGTCCCAGCCCCTTGCTTTCTTCACAACTCCTGCATACTGCGTGGTGGCGTGACATTTAGCACTTGTGCATCCACAGGGCCCATCAGATCAGCTTGCCAATTTGAAAAAAAGCAGCTCAGGGCGGGGGTGAAGGTGGTTAGGAGAACCAGCTTGCTGACAGAAAGGGCTGATCCGACATGATTACTTCAAGGATACTCAACAGATAAGGCAGCAGGTGCATTTTGGAATTAATCAGAAATTAAGACAGGACCAGTCACAGAAAGCATCAAACAGTGAAAAAGCAGAATCAAGACAGGGACTATCTTGACTGAGTGCAGCCACTGAGTGCCAAAAAAAAAGCCAGGCTTGTTTTTATATCAGTGTTACATATTACCAGTACTAATACCAACACCAAGCAAACAAGCATCTCCATCAAAATTTGATGCCAAGACTGTATCACTTGTTAATAGAACTGTGATTCACCCTCCCTTTTCCACCATTTTTAGTCACTACAAAAATTAAGCCTTCAAGCCATTAATAAAACAAATTAGAAAAAACATTGGACATATTTACCAGATCTTCAATGTTTCCATAGATGTTTTTTTTCATGCCTGATGCTCGTGTTGCTACCCATCCTCCCAGGGAACTGAATTCCATGGAATCTGGTTCATGGCCTGTACAGAAGCCGCTTTCAGCAAGCTGAAGGAAGGAAACAACATATTCTACACAGAGCCTGCATTTACTTTAAAAATTAAAACAATGAGCCTTGCAGTATTAATACCAAGAAATATCCTACCACCTCCACCCCCAGTTATTCAGTCATAAATTTATGTGTTTTGGTTTGATACTTAAGTGCAATGCAAAATGATTCTGCTTCTACCCTGCATATGCTGTGGTCTATATTTACCTGTAATACCCCTCCTCCCATTTTAAAACAGACACTACTGCTTGTAAGAAGGTACAATTCAAATGCATATGGAAAAAATAACCAAGTAACTGCCAACTTTACACAAACATTGCCAATAAATAAGGCACTTAATCTCTTGTTCTTTCTATTCTAATATGATATGCAGCAGGTCTATGCAAAGTGTGACCAAACTGCCTGTACTTAA
Source organism: Nothocercus julius (assembly GCA_013398735.1). NCBI lineage: Eukaryota > Metazoa > Chordata > Aves > Tinamiformes > Tinamidae > Nothocercus > Nothocercus julius. The sequence continues at coordinate 483,789 of VZSV01000050.1, read as the reverse complement.
TTCTCTCAAGGAGTGATGTGTTTTAATATACAGCCATCTGCCTGGGCTTCCTGCATGCAATGCTGTCCACTATTTGTGATGCAGATCAGGCATTCCTGTGCATTAAGTAGTCACTCGTTTCTCATTTTTCTGTATTAGTTTGGCTTTGCCATCTGCACAGCACCTGAGGTCTACTGAATACCCTTAAAATTGCTGCACCAAAGCAGTCCAACAGAAATTGAGATCCAGCAGTCTCACAATGAAAAACTGTAGTTAGTGCATTTGAAACCATCAGTTTGCACTAACTGTCACAATCTAGCTAAAGATGAAAAGCCATCTTTCTCATCATAAATCACTTTACAGATTCTCTTCCCCTTCCCTCCACCCAAAAAAAAGGAAAGGAGGGTAAAAAAAAGCTGTTCAAAAAAACTTCTCAAGCAAGTTTTTGCATATTTATAAAGTGCATTAAGGCCCTTCAAAAAGTATAGATGGTATATAGCTGTCAAATAAGGCAAGTTCTAGAAATCATCTAACAGTTTATGGACAAAATGGTCCCGCCTGAGGAATAGCAGCAAGTATCTGCAGCTTGCTTGATTACAGAGGAATGCTGAGAAAAACCCTGGGAAGATGCTGTGGCTTGTCTGATAAACCAATTAAAAGCATCCAAAAATCACTGAGAAATGATTAATTTTTCCACTGGGATCCATGTTTTGTACTCCCTCAACTCTCCTCTAGAGAGCTTTCAACAGCAGCAAACCCATTATATGCTACAACCTCTCTGAGGAAACTGCCTCTAGCTAAAATAATTAAAACTTGTGCCATAGAACAACAGTTCATACTTTCTCTGGTCTTTATCTTGTGAAGTGGTAACACTTCAAAGTGAAGTGCATTATAATCACAAAAAGACATAGCTAATATTTTCAAGCAGCACACTACTACGGCCTATCAATTGTCAACTTATTATTGCATTTTTTTGTAGAGGGAGCTAACAATAGTTTTAATATATGTATATCAAATACAGCATGCAGTGTAATATAGTTCATAAGCATGTATTTAATGCTTCGCAGTTCAGTGCCTGCACGAAAATATACCATAAAACCCAATGATTTTGCCAAGATATGATGAGCAACTTTAAGAATATGAAGAAACGCTGGATGACAAGTCTAAATACCTGTTTTTCCAAGTCTTGTCCAACAATTCCAGCTTCTACACAAGCTGTTAAGTTTTTTTCATCTATCCAGAGAATCCGATTCTGTTCGAAAACATGTCCAAGATAAGAATCAATATTAAAGATTTGCTGATTTTATCTAAAACACTCGCTCATTTCATATCAAGCAAGGCAAAACCTTCAACTTCCCTCTTCACTCTTAACTAGGGATTATCTAGTTGATAGTAAATAATAGCTCTGCTATTACCTTGGACAGAGGTTAGAAAAAGCAGCATTATGAAAATAATTTTAAGCCAGTAACAGACAGGGACAACAGGTAGAATCAACTCTTTACAAGTTATGGAGCAAAGAAAAAGTGTGATGAATATTAAGTCTGTTCACATGATATGCCTGTCTCCCTCAATGAGGCTACACTGCTCACTTTCAACTAGAAATTCAGAGCTGTGAAGGACCACAGTACTGCACATATAGCTAGAAAGTAGCATCATCTCCCAGGCAGCATCCACCTGCTCACCCAGTAAGTGCACCGTTAGTGGCTTCAACCTGATTTCAGTTTTTTCTACAGAACTTAAGATACAGCACAGAGCATAAGCCATTGACAGAAGCTGCATCTGTCAAGCACAACTTTGTCCACTCCTCAGGTTTCCAGATACAGATGTTCTGTAGGCACCACAACTAGGTATACAGCTTCCATGTAGTACAACTTAAAACCCGTAAGTAGGGAAGTATTAGGAAATAACGCTCTCAAAAAGTACCACAGAAGAGTTCAGAAGTTTTCTGCTGCAGAAAACTGCTGATTCTCCTACTCAGACACAAGCTTTCCTACTTTTATACCCGTCTATTCAAAGTCACGTTAATATCTGGTATTAAAATGCAAAGATGTCATGAAAATGAAAGGAAAGTGAAGTCCATATTCTAAAACACTTAGTGCAACACCAGACCAAAAAAGGCATTCCATTTCATGCCTGGCTTTCAAGTATTTTTATATCATGTATTCATATCACATAGAAGGAGAACAGCTCTAACTTCGTTTCCCTCTATTTATTCAATGACAACGATGCCGACATCTTACAGGCCTGATTCAATTATCCTTAAAGATATTTTCTCTTGTATTGTACTCTTCAGATATCACTTTCACAAAGATGCCCAAATGCTAAAGTAGCTGCCTTCAGTGTGTATCTACCACTCTTGTGAGAAAGCTCACTTTGTAGCCAAAAAGAGCAAGGAGCAGCTCACCTAACTGAACCACCACTGAATGAGCAGAGCCCCAAAATCCAGGCCTTACTCTGAGGCTAAAGGAGTGAATAAGCTCAGTGGGAGCTCAGCCTGAGGATACAGAGCCACTGCTGAGGTATCTCCTACTGCATAACCTCCAGAGAGATTGTACAAGTGAAGAACTCTTCACAACAGAAAGCTGAAAACAGAAAACTGAGGCTACGAACTAGAAAAAAACTTATTTTTTTCCAAAATGCCAGAAAGCTGTGAACTTCACGTTCTCAAGATGCTCTCTATATAAAATCTAGTCTTTGGTAAGTCAAGCCTTCCCGAGTTGAGTTACAGATCTTAGGTCATCTCAGCCTTCACTGTTCAAGTATTTTTCAGTCTGCCAAAAAACAAACAGTGAAATCTACAATAATCCACTTCCAGCTAGGCTTTCACTTACCCTTGGCTATTACTTTCTATCATACAATGGTATGAAGAATGGTGGCTTCCTCTGACTTTTACTGAATTAAAGCTACTATGACAAGGCTTACCAGCATAGACAGAATTTTTAAAAGAACACAGATCATACAGAGTATAAGGCTAATATCAGCAAAATATCATGTGAATTAAAGAAGAAATTTAATCAAGCATGATACACATATAACATTTCTAATTCTTTATTCCTGCATCAAGCACAGAAACATCATTCTCCACTGATCATCATTTAAAGTAGTTGTAGGATATTTTTAATTTCAACGTGTCTTTTTCCTATAGAAGCACTACATACCATTTGTGATGTGTCCAAGGAGACAATTGTTCTTTTTTCTTCCTCTGGACATTCAAGAGCACTAGAGACACTTGTTCCTCCTGAAAATATGGAAAAAATAGATGCTCAATAAAAGTTACTTAGAATATTACATGTAACCTGTTCTTTCTATTTCCTCTCATGTTTTGAGCTTAAAGATTACTTTCTTTATGCTGCTTATCCATGGCTAGGCTCCCCACTGCTCACAGTAAAGTCCAGAACAGAATATTAAAATAGAGAAATATCAAAGCCATCCAAGAATCAGTTGTTCTTTCTAAATACCAACTGATAGAATTACAAAGATATTATGCTCCTATCTGGAAAACTGCCTGAAGAAATCTCCTTAATACAGGAATACAATACTTGCCTTAAATCAAGTAGGAAACTTTTGGAAGGGTAAAACTATAAACAGATGAATAAAATCAAATAGCAAACCTCTTTGGAGGTTTCTAATGCATCTTTATAATATATCATAGAACAGCCTTTGAGAACCCTCTGACTTCTCAAAGACTACAAAAGCCACAAGAGGAAGAAAAAAACTGTAATACTACAGAGAATCCAGTAAGGTACCATAAGAATCCCTTTTAAGCAGTAGCAAGTGCAGAGACAGTGTCACCTAATCAAACACATAAAACACTCTCCAAGAGCAACACCACCAGACACCTTCGTTTCCCACAACAGAAGGCGAAGTAATTTCCTTAAACATGCCTTATTCCCCAAGGTAACAAGTTCAGCTAATTCTGAATTACAATAATATCAAAATTTAATTCAAATACATTTTAACTAGTGATGTTAAGCAGACTGAGATTTGATAATACTTACCACCAAATGGTATTATGCAGAGACTGTGCTTACACGCTAACTCCACAATTTTAACTACATCTTCGTGGCAAACTAAAAAAAAAAAAAAAAAAAAAAAAAAGACAGCGCTGACACACACACACACACACACACACACACACACACACACACACTGTGTTTATAAAGCAGGCTGAATAAGCAGCTGCACCTTTTCAAACACCAGCAAGGAAGATATTTCAAAGGCAGTTAGGTAGTAAATACAAACCAGGCTCCAAAGTATCAGAGTTCCAGAGTGAAGTTCACATCTAAACAATCATACTTTTAAAGAAAAAAAGTATAGCTTTTGTTTCCTGGTAAAAGAATAGCTTTGATATACTCATGGATTGAGACTTCCTTGCAAATTACCTAGCAAACATTTCTGCTGGATGTATAGGAGAGTAAGTTAAGTTTTTTAAAGTAGGTTACCCAATTTATCTGAAGTGAGAAAAGTCTCCTCTGAAACACAAAGACCACATCCGTTTTATCCCGGCTGACATTCAGTTTCAAAAGTAGAGTTGCTGGTCATACTTTTTTTTTTTTTTTTTGAATGGATTCCAATTCATCCACCCACAAAAACTTCAACTACATTTAACAATGAACTTGACTTTCCCATGGCAACATGAAGTATTGGGATTTCCCAGGCAAAACTAGTAATCCAGATGTTAAATGATCATGGTTACTACTCATGGAAAAGACTCTTTCAGGAGTTCCCCCATGACAAGAAAGCATAGTTTAGGAAACAACTTCCCAGGTCAGAATGGAAAAGAAAAATTAAAGCTTACCAGGCCAGACAACTATATCAGGAATTCGCTTAAAAATTCCTTCCCTGAGTGCAAATATCTCATGTAGGCAGTGACCTAAAATCCAAATAAATTAAGAAGTTAGAACAGGAAGTATCTAAAAGGACACAGTTATAAATGGCATCCTCTTACCATGAGCTCTGAATACTCTATCTTCTGCATCCCGTGAATATGAGATTTTAGTGGCTCTAAGATCCTGAAGGAATTCTTCATTTACAATGGATGGAGGTACATCATTAACATTTAAGGTTGCCTACAAAACAAGAAGTTCATTAGAGGTAGGTTCACTTTTGAAAATTCAAAAAAGTAGCTTTTTTAGTGTAATGAATAGGGGAAGTTTTAGGTTTATTCATGCTCTCTTTTCCATGTGTTACTTCTCTAAAGAAACAGGTCCACTACTACACGTGACCTTTAACGAAGGTGTTATTTAATTGAATGTAAAGTCTTATATCTGAAAACCTCAAATGTCTATGCTTCAATGCATTTCTATTTGGGGAAAAATAAGTATCTTCTAATTATCAGAGTTGCCCAAGAAGAGAAGAACCGAAAGCTTTTTTTTAATTTTTTGTTTAAATACTCCTGAAAAAAAATAAGCTACACAAAACCAGCTGAAGCATAAGCTGCAGGTCTTTCAGAATTTCAACACAAAGGCAATCCTAGCAAGTTAAATGACACCAGCTTCAAGTGAAATAAAAGAGCAGTCTTGAAATTTTGTTTTAATGTCAATACAAAAGGCTGTATACACTGCCTAAGGATGCCAGATGAGCTTGCTTAAAACCGTACTACAAAAGACCAAGTATTATGTACAAGAGCCTACATAATCAAAGAACGAACATTTCTTTTTTGGACTAGCTTATGCTTATTGACAAGTAAAAGATGAATTCGTTTTAATTTTATTTCTTAAATTTTCAGCCTTCTATAAAAAACTACATTCACCCATGAAAGTTTCCTGTCCTTGAAGGAAGGGTTTCACGTATTTTTGTTCCACCAGCCTACACTTTCTGCTGCCATGTTATGAGTGAATTATTAAGATAAAAACCTTAGAACACAGCACCAGCTCACAAGCTAACTGTAAGGAAAATACAGAGATTAATAGTCTCTTATCTGGCACCATCCAGTCACTTCTGAACTAGCTGGCTCCTGCACTAAGATACCTACAGGAAGGAAGACAACCTTCAAAATTAAAGTGTTCAGGTAACCAGCAAACCCATGATAATGCAACTTGCCTAGTTGCCTAACAGTGCCTATTATAAAAGAAATAACATATGCTCATGTTGAGATTTTTAAAAGCACTTACAGCGATAATTCATTAAGGAACATCTGTATGAGACAGCTACTTGGCTGTCTGCAAGCCTCAAAGAGCCTCAAGCTTCAAAAGCAGCACATTGCTACTAAGAGATGACAACTTAACACAATAAGCACAGAGGAAGCCAGGATCAGATTTCATGTGTATTGTGTTGTTTGAATGATTCATCTCTAAACTTGGTTTTGGGGCATTTTCTAGGGAAGTCTATGTTCACTCTGAACAGATTCAGCCATCTGAATAAGTTAATTTATTTAAGGAACGCATCCTCAACAAATCAAGTCTTGGAGAGAAAAAGGTAGACCTGTTACAACACTACAAGTAGTGGCCCACAAGAACACTGACCCCAGATGACATCTAAAAGGTTGACCATTCCTCAGCTTTGTGCTTTCTGCAGGAAAGTTATTGAAGAAAGCAGTAAATTTCCACTTACAATCTATAATTCACTTATAATCACTATCTATAACAACATCAGATGAAAAATATACCTTTATCCTTGTAGGACTGAACTATTTGAATGAGATTCATATACTTGAAGACTGGAAATAAAGCCTACTTGAACTAAGTTTTAATTGCTTCTGTTAAGTTTTCTAATCTGAGGAGGGGAGAGAAAACTCATGAAGCTTTGAGCATCAGGGAAGCAGGAACATTTGCTGCTTGCTAGTGATAGCAAGAAAGTGACTTGCACTGCAAAAACCTCCAGTCTTATAGAACAGAGGCAAGAAGAAATGAATTAGGAAGACTACCAGATCAAGAAGTCCTTTTCCCACTACTGTTCCTATATTCTCTGATGACAGCAGACAGTAAAGAGCAATATATACTAGAAACCATCACTGAGACATTAGAACAGAAGACCCACAGTAATAGTTAGGAATTCTGCAAGTCTGGACTTATACTGGAGACTCCAGAGGGGTCTCCTATTTGGTGTCAAGGTTACAACAAAATTCAGATTACAATAGCATTGTGTTTCTAAACAAATGTATAGCACTTTATTGCTGGCAGATGTCCTGAGAAGCTGGCCTGCAAGATCTGCTGTAGAAGCAGGATAATATTTGAGAAGCCTCCCTTGTCTTCTAATCATACTTCTATGTTTCTATACGTAAGAAAGGGGAAAAACTGCTTCCAAGCCACTAGTCACAACTAGTGAAAGTAATTTTACATAAACACCTACCACTTAAAACTAATCTGGGGCAAGGAAGGTGCTCACATGAAGACAGATTCCGCGCCCCCCCCCCCAAACTGTCCTGGCAGTTCTATTGGCCTGCAAGCCATATTAGATGAAAGGAGGAATGGTCAGCAGAAGACTGAAGACATGTTCACATTTTCAGACCCTAAAAGATTTTTTGCTTCAGCAAAAATGCAATCTTGAACTAACTGAAGAAGCTTTTTCCAGAACACCTCACTTCATAATCGTCGCATGAGCTTAGCCTGCTTATAACAAATGCACTGAAAACATTGCATATTTTAACGTCACTGTTTTTACACTTGTTACCGTGAACAACCATGAGCCCTTGTAAATGAATCTGAAAGTTTCAACAAATTGGGAAACAATCTACAACTAAGGAAAAAAATTCACTTTTCAAGAGACTTATTGCAATTAAAGTATTACCGGCTGACCTTGAACAAGAAGTTTTTCTATTGAAGGTTTCACATAGCAGTTCTATAACAAATATCAGCTCTTGTGAAGTGTTACTACACTGTAAGCCAACCATATGCAAGGCCATCTAACAACTTCTGAATCATTTTTAGTAGACAAACTGGTCTTGATCACCAAGATGAATGTTCAAAGGAACTGATTTTTTGTGCTATTTACTTACTCTAGAGGTAGATTTGTGCTCCAGACTTGCTCCAAAGGTTTTTTCTATCCATTCCTTAAAAGTTGGTAATACCATACCACCTAACCTGTACCTGTAAAGTCAATATTACATATGGTCATTTTAAATCAAAACAATCCATATCAAACACTCTACTTTTGATTCTACTTGGTCACAAAGAGTAAGTTTTAAATGAAATGCTTTATCTACATGTCGGCAAGACTTCTATATACTCAGCTTTCATGCAACCACATACTTCACAGTATGTTAAGTACAGAACACTTAAATCTTATCAACTATTAACTTAAATATCACTTTCACTTTAAGATCTTTGGGAATCATAGCAAAATTTAGGGTCTTATGGTTTTTGTTTGGTTGGTGGTTTTTTAAAACACTACCACCCTCTCCATTTAAGAAATGTCTCTGAGTAAGGCAGAAAGCTGTGTGACAGTTGTTTTTATTCTTTCTACATTTTCTAATCCAAGCAACTTGCTCTTCTCATTGAATATTTCAAACAAATTCTTGGTGAGCAAAAACAAGTTCAACACCTTCAGGTTGAATAACCCTCTGAATGCTACAGAGGAGGAAGAAACGATGCACTGTCCTAACAGAAGAAATTTTATGGCATGAGAAGTCTGAGGTCAAACCCCAGAAGGGGAACATGGAAACTGAAAGGTATTTAGCTTCTATTTTAGGAAAAGCTTATCTATATGGCAGATAAAAATATTTGAAAGTTTACTCTGAATTAGCTGGACAGACAAGGGACAGATGAGCTGATTAAAGCCAGGCAACCACACGCAGAACAGGTGAGGACAGGGATATGCTGTTCGGGTCGAAGTTTTTAATTATATGTACACACGGTGCATATCCAGCTATGTACAAACATTCTCCAAAGAGAACAAGGACTTTTCTTCAGTATTAGAAACTTTCAGCAGCTGAGAAACCTTACTACAGCTTGCACTTGGATCACTGCATTAAGCCTGATAGGTGTTTTTAAAGAATTTTTTTTATTCACTGTTGAGCCAGTTACAACCCTGACCCATCACAGTTCTGAAGTTTGGGGACTTAAGCTGGAGCAGTCTTCACTTATTCAAAGGACAAACTAGAACTACAATTAGTTCCTACCAGTAGTAGTTTCCTGGAAAAGGAAATCCTGTTTCACAGAACCATGGAGTTCTGTAAATGAACACACAATTAAAAAACATTTGTATTTCCACAAAGGTTCGTAGAGGAAGTATGCTGTTACAGAACTAAAGGAAAGGTTCTCTCATTGACTGGAAGAGGTTAAGATAGGAAGTAAAGAGCAAGGATTACTGATCCCTGTCCAAGACAAACTCAGCAGTACAAGTCCACACAGAGCAATACTGGTAGGAACAACACTGAAGATTTCTTTAAAATCTTCATCGATGTTCTAAAAGAGTGGAATCTCCGAACAGGTGGAAATTTAGCCCTTTTGGGTACACAAATGCCACCCTGGTTGCACAGAACTCCAGAACCTTTAAAAAATAAACAGGCAAATGAAAACAAAAGATAACTTTGATATAGATAATTGCAGGAGTAGGAAAAAAGACCAAGTGGTACATGCATAATCTGCTGAACTCAAATTTGTTGTTAATCCAGTAAAAGCTTTGGCATCATCACTAACAACATACAACAGCAGCCAAGTGTTATGCATCATCAGGAAGGGTTTTGAGAAACAAGACACTCTTTCTGCTGCTTAAAAGACCTTCATTCATCTTGATTTGTGTGTGCAGCTCCTGCCCCTGCATCAAGACAGGCACCATTAGAGAAAGTTTACAGAACAGCAATTAGTAAGATTAAGGGGACAGAGTTTTGCAAGGAGGGACTAAAAGACCCAGGACTTCTCTGTATGGTCAGATGACGGGGGATGAGATATGACCAAGTCCTGCAATCAAGGTAGCAGCAGATAAGTTGAACAAAGAAGTGTTGTTTCCCTAATCCTGCAACACAAGAAGTAAGGGGTACTCAGTTCAAAACAGAAGTGCTTCACCCAGCAACAGTGACCTTCACGAAGGTGCTGCCACAGGATGCTAGATAGCCAGATAGTATCAGTTTACTGACTCAAAGGGTATTTGGCAAGTTCATGAACAATATATCTGTAAATGGACACTAAAAGCACTAGGCATCTCCAGTAATCTTTGTGGATGCTGAAAGAGTAGTTTGTCACATAGAAGTTGAGTTCCCACTCTTCTCAAAGAGCCCTCCTACCCCTGGGAGACCACTGCACAGGAGCTACACTGGCATGGCCCAAGAGGACCCTTCTCATATTATCCATCACTTAGAGAGACTGCAGATGGGCTATAGTAGCACCATTCTGGAGCACTGATTCGTGCTCATTAGTTGAACTGGCAGCAGCCTCAATGCTTCTTTCTAAAATGAAAGTCCAGTTCCATGCCCTTTCTTCCTTCATTGCACGCCATAGAGAAGCTTCCTACGGAGCATAACCTACTCCAGATGAACAGCTAAAGAAATATCAGCTGAAAGAATGAGTGGCAGTGATAGGAGCAAACATCTAGGCAAAAAAAAAAAAAAAAAGAAAGAAAAAAGAAAAACCTCCTCCCTGCAATCCTAAGGAGGAAACTGTGGAAACAATGTAATATTCCGACCTCATTAATGCGGCATGTCAGGATCCTCAAATCCTGTCAGGATCCTCAAACTCTACCTACACTCAGTTTTGCAAGCTATGAAAATAGCTCTGAATACTTACTGTTGTTTTCCCATTCTTCCCATTTTCTTCCAGTGCTTCCCATTTCTTTGCTTCAAAGCAAAGAAATAAAGACATGGGACACACTTGGACAAAATTCAGGCAAACAAAAGTGCAATCTTGAAAGCCTCAAACAAATCCCAAAGGCAAGAGGATTTTCATCAGTAACTCCACCTGGCTTGAAAGGCCTGTTTGGTGGCTAAGCAAGCACACAGAGCTGCAGCTGTGCCTATCAGAGGATGACAAATCTGGAAGATGTGTGTTCATAACTCGGCAGCTCTCTAGCACCTCAAGCGAATGCTTATGGAATCTCTACAAGCTACTGTGAATCTTATGGAAAGGAAGAGAAGGTCCTATTTGATCTTTAGAAAAGTTCTAGAATGGCTTTGAACTCCAAGAAAGGGCTTCACAGATCCCATTATTTCTAGCAAGAAACAACCATTGTGTTCTTCAAATATTAATATTGAAACAGGATGAAGGGCTCGCTTAAATGTAGACACGTCAGTATGATATACAGAGGAAAGTTACTAGTTACTATATTTCTATCTTTTAAAATCAGGAAAAAGATTGCAAGACTCTTCCCATTCAGGGAGAAAAAAGTATGTGAACTGATAGGCTGAAATGCTACTGGAAGAAAGTGACCAGTTTAAGTGGACTTAATCTTCCTGTTATTTACTCAAAGATGACATTTCTTAGAAAATTAAGTCTGCTGAACAAAGCTCTAGGAGGTAATAAGCCAGAAAAGCATGTTACCACCCAAAAATGCACTATTAAAGAGCAACTTTTAAGTTCAGAGGATTGAAGAGCTCCATGCATGAAAGTTCAGAAAAAGATGAATTGAAAGTTAAGTAGTAAAGCTACTTGTTGATGCTCGTGAGATTCTTAAAACTAGCAAAATTACACGGGACTGCTGCATGCTACCTAGACCTTTAGGAGGCAATGCAGGTTCTCAGTCTGATTCCATTCTTCAAAGGAAGTTCAATACACAGTGGGTATACAAAGTTATGGATAAGGCAGATTTTGTATTTTTATAATACTTTTAATAAACCTTATTATAAGCCACACAGTGTATCTTAAAACATAGACTATTACATGGAGTGTAATAAACCTGATAAACACCAAACAACCTTAAAACTGATTCTAAGAATAAACAAGGCAGAAAACTTTCTGTAACTGAACAATGTTTTTCAAGTTATTAGCTTTTTAAAAAATATTGAATAAAGCACTTTACTTCGATGATAAATTTTCAACGTACCTTCTTCCTGTGAATTCTGCTTGACCCTTCTTATTGAATATGAATTTGGAGTCATTATATCCCCATCCATTCCACTTCAGAAGTTCTTGCCTTAAAGGGAGAAAAAAAGTGAGAATGTGTTAGCATACTGTAAACCAGAAGCATCTCTGCAATTCAGAGTTTTATGGCTTTGAAAAAGCTTTAGGTAGTAATTTGAGAAAGCAAGTGCATATCACAGGCACACAGCTTAAGACAGCCCAATAAAAAAATCCTTCTGCAGTAACTTTTCCTTTCAGACTGCAGACACAACATCTTAATGTTTGAAAAACATGGTATTTTACAGAAAGATCACCAGTTGAAGCCAACACATGCCATAAGATGATATTCTCTGATTAGCAAAAAAGTGATGCTTGAAAGAGGCCCTTTTTAATTTCTACACAAATATTACAACACCAAGAGGCAATATTTGAATAACAGAATGAAAGACAATTAGCACTTAGTCTCTGTCAAGAAATAAATTGAAGTTTAATATAACACCAACACTGAAAACTATTACATTTTTAAAATGTTCATGAAACAAGGCAATTCTAGGAAGAAAAAATCATTGCAGGAATAATGTACCGAGCAACCTGAATGTGACCTTAAATTAATGACATCATAAGAAAGAATATGGCAATACATATATATAAAAACATTGCTAAAATACAAAACTAACATGCCTTAATCACAACTCTTCTAAAAGAGAAAATATTTTAATCATGATAGTCATAAGTCCACAGTATAAACATTTAAGATGCAGACAGTAATTACACATTAACATTGCTTGAAAAAAGTCCTCGTTTATTTACACCAGATATTAACGATTAACTTTACAACTGAGTTTAATTAAAAGGCATCTTCAAGAAGGTAAGGGCAAATGATTTACCTCAATCCACAGCATAACAGTGACTCTAGCTCAATCTTTCAGTAAACAGTCAAGGAGTAAGACAACAATCAATTGCAACCATTTCAAAAAGATTTTTAAATTCAAAGAAACCACTGTTATGAATCAGTTAGGGATCCACTTGAATTTTATATGAAAGGGATACCTTGAGATCACCTGGAATAGGACAACTAACAAAGTGGTTTACTGAAATTGGTAAAAGTGCTTGGATTTAAGCATATTATGTGTTTATATATATGCATTTCTAATATATTAAGTATATAAATTAAACAGACACATAGTTTTATGTCACTTATGTATTACATCACCTATAAAAATGTATCGTTTCCAAACAGAATTCCAGATTCCAAGTATTGTACAGCTGAGCTTCCCCCAGCTGAGTGCAGCTGGCAGGAACCGTCCAACTCAAGTGGCATTTGTTGAACTCAGGGTTCCCTCAAAGCCCCAGAGCGGAGTCCTGAAGAATTTCTCCCTCTGCTGACTATCCACAGTATTTCTAAGCACCTGATCCCTTTAGTTTGTTGAAGCACAAAGTCTTTTGAGCAGACTCAATATAGCAGATCAGAAGGCTCAAGCAGCTTTGCCCTAAGCTAGAGGGCTCATGTCTTGCAAGGCAGCACCAAAAGCAGCTCTTAAGTCCAACACACAAAAACGCTCACGGAAGAGCAATAATACTTTACTTAATTAACACTGAACGATTCCTGAATGAAAAAAGCACGTAATAGGTTAGTCCAAAAGGAAACAGGGTTCTTGTTATTGGAGTGGTGGGAGTAATTAACTTTAAAATTGTTACGTATTGTAATTTAAGTGTTTGTACTAAATAAATGAAGGGTGGGTGTGTGCGGCTGTGTGTGTAAGGACTCAGATCCAACTGCTCTGCCACCACCAAGCCCAGAGACCTTGCCTCTTGTACAACAGGCAATACCACATTTTGCAATAGGCAAACAGACCATCAAAATGAATTAGATGCTTGAGATAGTTTTGAATATAAACTAAAAAGCAAGTTTGAGGGCTTTATTAAGAGACAGGAAGGGCTATCTTCCTAATTAGCCGGTCCAATATTCATCCTTTATTTTGTTCCATAACAGATAGCACTGCCAATGTAAGAGCTACTATTTGGTTTACTTGGCAGTAGTGAGCAGCACTTCAGTCTACAGTAAGAACAGGTTACAGAAAGTACTACATGCAGCTCTAGAGAAACAAGCCTAAAAAAGACAAGATCTTAAAAGAAATTGACTAATATGTCAGGTCAAATTTATAATCAATGTAGCCTCTAGCAAAGACAAAGCTACTTGGTTTACATCACAGTTTTGCAGGACTTCATGGTTTACTGTTTGGTGAGACTCAAGACCAGGGAGAATTACCCTCAATGCAGAGGAAAGCAGAAAACTACCCAGGAGATGCACGAGCCTCACTGACTGCTGAGGCCATTCACTCACAGGCCCCAAGAGAACCTCTCGGGAGAGCAGATGGAAAACCCTGCAGAGCGTGCGGCGGGCTGGGCTTATTGAGGATCAGGGATTATTCAGGATAGGCGCAAGATCAGAAGCCCTGCAAGGCACAGTCCAGGGCACTAGGCTGTTCCTCAGGGCTGCTTTCCTATCTGAAGACCCTCAGATTAGGGAAATTATTTTAAAGACACCCACTCCTCACTTCCATGCTTTTCCAGCTTAAGTTTGAAAATAAGTACAATAAAAAAAAAAATCATTTTCTGTATCTCCCTGTTTTTAACTCCCAAAGATCTCAATGTACTCTTCCGGAATGAGAATTTCACAAAGACCACAAAGAAATGCTGAGGATATACGGTCCTAAACCAACATTAGTCTTCCCCAGTGTACGAGTAATGCATGCATCAAGTGCTGAGAACTGAGAACTCAAAACACACATTCATCTGCAACCAATATATACTCCCATTTTCCCTAGATTTTTACAAATTAAATATTGTCTAACATCTCATTATTCGGTACCATCTCAAATGCAAAGTTTGCCCTGCAAGAAAATCTTAATTTCTATTCTATTTTTTCAAAAGCCCAAATAATTTCTCACACTGCTAGCTAAACAGTAAATAAAAAAACATGCACACACACTTAAACATTACTCAGGGTATACAGACTCATGATCTTAAAACATGTTAATAATTTCATGTCCAAACCTGAAAAAAAACATAAGTTCAGTTTGATTTGACTGATAGGCATGTGCCTGTTAAACATGTAGCAATACAATCTTATAAGCATATCCTTACATTTTTCTTCCTATCATCCTCCAAAGAATATACACAGAAGTCAAAGACTCTCACCGTGTGCTATTTTTCATGTTTTGAACTGTTTACTATTCAGTTCTATATTCTACCTGAACTGTATAAAGACAGCTTTGCTAGTCGTTACCTTCACAGTAACAGAAATAGCACTAAATTATCCTGAGATTCTGCTAAAGACTAAGTAGGAATATTTTAGCCAGAAATACTACATGGCTACATGGGAGAAAAAAAGAAGGCTTTCCCTTCCTCTAGCTTTGGCTTGT
>VZSV01000050.1:437256-461580 GCA_013398735.1 Nothocercus julius | reverse complement strand
CTGCGCGGGGGGCGAGGGCGCCGCGGGCGGCGGGAGCAGGGTGGGCGCCAAAGGAAACTTCCCTGGTCAGCGCTGGAAGAGCTGCTTTCCAGCATTTGCCAATCCCAATCGTAGCGGCAGCTCCAGCCTGCGGAGTCGCTTTGCTCTTGTCCCAGGAGGAGCGGGTTTAACTGATGAAGTGTTGAGGCACCTTCTCCTTTCTCCAGCGGGGAGCTGGGAAGCTCCTGGGAATGAGCGGCCATGTTTCCAAAGCCTCGTGGCCTCGGCCTGCTTCCACACACAGGCATAGGGGTTGCCTTGTAAGTCAGTTATCCAAGGCTCTCATGAAGAAACGGGTGAGAAGGGGTGAGAGGCTGAGAGAGCTGGGCCTCCTCAGCCTAAAGAAGAGCAGCCTGAGAGGGAATCAATTAAGGTAATCAATTTATGACACACAGTCAGTGTGTGTAATAAATACTGTAAGGGAAGGTGTCAAGAGGCTGGGGCCACTCATTTTGGTGGTGGATAGCGATAGGAGAAGAGGCAACAGTCACAGACAGAAGCACAGGAAGTTATGCCCAAATTTGAGGGAAAACTTCTTGGCTGTGAGGGTGACAGAGCACTGGAACAGGCTGCCCGGGGAGGTTGGGGGGTCTCCTTCTCTGGAGATCTTCCAAACCCGCCCTGTGTATCTGGGAGTGCTCTAGGGCGTTTGGACTGGATGACCTCCAGAGGTTCCTTCCAACCTCAGTCATCCTGTGAAAAGGGGGGTTATTACAGATCTTCCTGTAATTATCAGTATCAGACCTCTGAACAGCTCTGAGGGAATACAAAGATGCTGTGAAAGCAGGGGATTGCACAAGCGAGTTATGAAATGCCAATTAATGGCATTAACATATGTGGGATACTTAAGAAATAGGTTGGTCATGTACAAATAATCCTACAGGAGTTACAGATCTTATCATTGCAGCTGGCAAGAAGCAAACCGCAGAGTCTCAAAGCAGGGCCTTGGGTGATGGATGGAGGGACTGCTCAGCCATGTACCTTTAACTGTATAATATAGGCACTGTATATTGTTAAAAGAGGCTCCCAACTCCTGGTTACCCAGTCCCCCCTAAACCTGACCCACTTTCAAAATGAGCTTTATCTGAAAGTAATGTTTACTATCATACTTTTTGTTACGTCAGACTCCCCTCTGCTTCCAGGCACCTGAAGGAATCTGAAGAGTGCTTAAACAGATCAGAGGATACTGGACTGCAAAACACACACAGAGACTAAACCACAAAATAAACGTTGTTTAACTAGTCAACCCACATTCTTCATTATCTCTGGACTAAACTCCCCGCTGGGCTATTCCCAGAGGGTTGCACGTGGGCTGCGGGCAGGCGAGCTGCTGTCCAGCAGCAGAGGAGCTTGAGACCTGCAGGAGCAGAGCCTTCCTCACCCTGGCTGGTGGGCTCAGCTTGTCCGACCCCAGCATCGGCTTCCCTGCATGGCAGATGCCTCTGTCCTCTCTAATCCTCCCCACTAGCACCCTCTAGGCGATGGAAAGGGTTTCCCTACATACATCCATGGATTACAAAGAGGGAGAAGGAGCGGGATTTAGGGGGAGGCACAGAGGTTGTACCAACTTCAGATGGTGCCTGCTACAAGGAATTTAGAGCTATGTTATTAATGAGGTCTCAGCTACTCCTGGAATGCTTTCATCAGCCTTGAGTTTCCGCCTCAGGAAAGATGTGAGAGCTGCAAAGAATGCAAAGGAGAACAGAAAGAATAAGAACAGAATAGAGTTTTTTCACCACCAGAGGATAAAGAAGAGGATGTACAAACTGAGTCCCTTATGCCTAAAATAGAGAAAAATAAGAAGGATCTGATAAGTCTTCAAATACATGAAAGACTTATGAACGGAACAGGAGCTATCAATCTGCCCTTCATGCTTCTGGTTCGTTGGTGACTGCAAGACTTCGCTTTAGTGTGAGGAAAGCTTCTCAATGGCAGTGGAAATGACACGTTGTAGGTTACCTATGTAGATTACCTAAGTAGTGCCTTCGTAACACAGCTTTAAGAACAGACAGCGTAATATCTGAGAGGAATGATGTCAATATAAACAATTCTGCTCAAGGCAAGGTGACGTGCTCAGGGTAATTCCAACATTTTCTCAGGGAAGTGGAATCCTCCGCACAGTTGAAACACACTCTGTGGTCCCATGGGACCCATTTTCATTATTAGTTTGTGCAGTTTGATAGAGCACATCAGCTTTATGGAAAGCTTGAAGTGAAATACTGATACCTGTGTCACTGTTAATACTTTCATAATGAAATTTTCCCTATCAATGTTGATCTGTGCATTCATTCCTTTCTCATACACCCTTATGCTTGCTCTGTCATGTGCATGAAATAAAATAACTTCCAAAATCATAAAACTCTTCCTCTTCAAATCCCACGACAGAAGCTATTTCTACCATGATACCTGCACATCGTGGTGCCTTCCCACTAGCCAGGCCAGCAGCAAGCAGTGCGGGAGCAGGGAGACCTTCTTGCTTCACATGCAGTATTGGTGCCCATATAGCTCCCCGTATAGAAACTGAGCGATCTCACAGAGATTCATTGAATATAAATACACTAAGGCTGTGTGACAACGGGCAATCAACCAGCACCAGACCTACTGGTGATAAGCAGTTCTTAAAAGCCCGATATTAGCAGTATTTGTTTTGCTTTTATTCTCTCTTTTGTCAATTCATTTTACGCCATTTGTGTACTTCGACTAGAAAATAGTCTCTGAGTTTCCTGGAGTAGGAATTGCACTTACGATTGGCTCTCAGCCCTAGGTTAGGGCTGGTATTGCTGCAATATAAGTAGCTGTTCCAGCAGTTTGATTGTCTGGTTCTGGAGTTAAATTCCCCCCTGTGAATAATTTGTGTAGTACTTTCTGGATTAACTCATGTGTATCTGCATTTAACTATCTACTGCTGTGAAAAAACAATCTTTAGGGAACAAATGTAGGTCTCTTGACTGTGTTTCCATTCACATTGTTTACTGAAGTTCCGGATGTAGCTGGAGGGATGTTAAGACACAGTTTTCAATATCCTTCCACATTGTTTAAGGTTTGCGGTGAGATACTAGATTAATTGTAGCAGACTTCGTGTTTTGCTAGACTGTTTCTTTGTATCAGATACTTGTAAGCTGCAATATGTCTTAAGGAGGTGTATTTGATCATAATCATAGTGGCTTCAAAGTGAAAAATGGAATTTAAGTAAAAATTTGTAACATTTATCACCACCTCAGAATTTAATTCTCAAAAAAAAATTCCCAATTGCTTTTCAAGTGTCTGCCTTTTGACCTGTTAGCAGGAGGGACTGGGTGGTATGGTTCCAAAACTAGCGTGAACCCTCATCATGCAGAGAACAAAAAATCCTGCTAAAATCCAGCTGACTGATACCTTGCATCTGTGCCAGAGACGGGCCCTGGCTTGCAGCTAGAGCACACCTCATGGGCACCACTCCGGCTTTTGCTCACAGTTGTGCATCGCCAGGCCCCTGCCGTGCGCCCACCAGCACCCTGAGCACGCTCCTCGGCTCTACTGGGAAGACAGCCAACTTCACTGTGGAAAAAAACGAGGCAACATCATGGAGACACATGATGGGACTGCTATTTCTCATCATTTCCCTGAGGTTAACCACTGACACGCTTTCAAAAAATATGCCTAGTTTATTCATATGAAGAATTTACAGAGTAATACAACGTAAAATAGCAAAAATACTTTTTACTTTCACAGAGATCTCCATAGTAAGGTCCCTCAGAGCTCTGTAATGCGTTAGTCACTTGGGAGAGCGGAGGGAGGACATGGTGCTAAGGACAATGGCTACGCCCAGACACAAGCTGAAAGAAGACGGGACTCTTCCAGTAAATTATCTTGCCCAGAATGATGTTCAACAGATCAACATACACCACCTACGGTAGCCTGAAGGCCCTTGAGATGCAGGTATCAGTTGTGTAAAATTAATTGATGGGAAACACCTCCAGTCTTAGAGAGGATGATGAAACAGCAACTACGTACACCACACATCTAGCTAGGAAGAGTCCAGTGCAGAGTACTGTATTCAACTCAAACTGCAAAACAAATCTTGAAAAAAAAATTTATTGCAGCCTGAAAAAGTTGATGACCCGATTCAAAACTAACAGATTATTCATCTACTACTACAAACCTGCACTGTTCCCTTACTGACGAAGCAGCAGGAGAAAAAAAAAAAAAAAAAAAACAAAAAGGCGGGGAGGGGAAGGATTTTTTTAGCTTTTAAAGAAAAACATTTTTTTTTATTTTAATTAAACTTCCTGGTTCTGAGGACTGCAAAAGAACAACATTCTCATCATAGTAAGCAAATGAGAAAGATGAGAAAATTGATCTTTTCATGACATGAATTAATTGAAGAGCAAGAGAATTGTCAACAATACCTATTTCAAGACAACCCTTTACCTCCTCCCTTTTTATCCGCCCCTACAAAAGGCTGCATGAGGAAAAAAATTACCAGATCCTGGGCTGCTAATAGACTTTAATAGACCCTGATCAGGCCCGCCTGGGACTCCAACCACCCTGCCCATCTGCGGGGCTCTATTTAAGCTCAGCTGGGGGCTGCTGTTTCTCCTTGTTTTGTGCCCCAGTCCTTTGCTGGGGATGGTAGGAGGAGTTCTTGCTGGTGTGGGGAGTCCTGATGGCCCTTGACTAAGGGATAGCTAAGAGCTTGGATGAAAGGTCAGCACCAGCTCAGCAAACAACCTGCAGCAAGTTTATGAAAGTCCTTGAAAAGAAACTGCTTTTCATGAGTCTTCACTTGATGCAACTACTCTGATTAAAAAAAAAAAAAAAAAAAAAAAAAGTGAATGCCTGCTGAGTAAGGTATGTGCTTGATATTGTTTTTTCTAGTTCTACTTCATTTCAAATGTGACTGACACTAATGTGTTGGCCCCACCTTTTTGTTCTGTTTCTACAACTCTGTATAAAAAGCCACCACCTCCAGAAAAGGTGGGGTTTGGGCTGCTCTGAGTACAGAATGGGTGTGAGACACTGACAGATGAATCATAGGCTCAGGAGCTGATAAGATGAGAACGGCATAAATCCTAGAGCTTACCTCTAAGCTAGTCATGTTATCACCAGAAATGCAGGAAGCATAAACAGATTCATGAACCCATCTTTCAGCACAGAGTAAGTCACCTCTGGGAGGAGTTTTGTTGATGGTTGAATGGAGCAAGACAGTTTCTTGAAAGGAACCAACTTGTCCAAGATCTACCTAGGCTTTGTGCCATTTCTGTAGTATCAGTGAAGACTGAGGGTGTTGCATCTATATCACACTGCTACCAGCTTTGACAGCATGAGGCTCAGCTTGCAGGATTCAGTGCTACAGGATGGGAAAGGCCCGGGTCTCAGGTGGGAACTTACTTGCTGTCTGGGGGAGACTACTGGCCTGCAACCATGGCCAAGGTCAGCCCCCATCTGGAAAGGTTACATGGGGACAGGAGGAATGGAAGCCTGAGGAGACTAGAGGCTACAGAAGAGCCTGAATCAAACCTCCCATCCTAGGGATCTCCTGCTAGAAGCTGGCTCCTCCTTGTGTGGGAATGTTACTGGGCAGCACTGCATTTCTGGTCTGAAATTGCTCTGATTTCACTAAGCTCTTTACAGGGATCCTCTTCAATGTGTGTATTAGTAACACTCAGATTTGACCAGATTTGCATGCAAGACTGATACTTACTAGATTGTTGATTATATGCCTAGATGAGTCTGTGCATCAGACTGTGCAACCAATTCAAGGTAGCTTTTTCAGGCTAAGACACTTCATTTTTGGTCTGCTCTGGACCAAATACGAGTTAAATTCCGATTTTGATTTAGAGCCTACTATGTTTAGGATTAAATACATCAGTGCATTAAGAAATACTGCACCTTACAGGTAACAGATATAAAAACTCTGGCAATAAATGAGTTAAACCAGTTATCACAGCTAACAATATAGTAGCTATGTTTAAATGCACGTATTATACAGATTCCTACTGAGTCCTGATGGATCCAAATTACTGAAAGGAAGACAAGTTCCCTACAACTTTCAGTTATGTAAAGAAGTATAGCCCTGCCTAGTTCCAACTCTAGCACAACATCAAAGGAAAAAGCTTTCATTTGTTTGCTGAGGGAAGTCAATAAAGCTAAACACATAGTTACCTCACACGCCAACCTTTGGCTTTGTCAGTGAAAGTAAGTGCAAGTGGGCATGTGCAGACACTTAGCTTTCAAGGTACCCATCCCAGAGGACCTTGTGTGGTTTGTACTTTTGTTTGGTGGTTGTTCCCCAAGAGTTTTTTTCCCTTTGTTTTTCTTGAGATGTGTCAGTTAAAGGGAAATGTACCTGCCCAGCATAACAAGGGATATCCTGTGGAAATTATTTGCCTCCTCACTTTAAGACCCACACACCAGTGTTCTGTCTTAGTGATTTCATCGTGTAACTACTGTTCTCTCTATTTACTTTCAGAGTCTCCATTTTCCATTTGTTCTGTGCCCTTCTTGGAAGTGTGACAGGAAATGTTGCAACTGTGAAAACACTCTTTAAGAATGAGCTTTGCCTCTGTCAGTTCATCTTATGAATTTCCCCTGAGCAGAACTGGTAGTTTTCTTCTGAGGCTTTTAATTTATACAATTTTGATTCTCTTTATTTAGAAGATCCATGTATCTTCTCAGATATGTTTCTCTGATGCTTACAGGCTATTTAGAACTGAGGCATCAGGAATTGCATATGTTGAACATGAATGTTCAACATTATGCTCCACTGTTCCCCTGTATTCTAATGTGTGTGGATTCCTAGGTCAGCTCTGGATATAGCTAGCATCTTTATATCAAATATTTGGGGAGGGGTGGTACTGGAACCCAGGGTTCATTTATGGCATTTTACAAAATAATCCATTTAAAATACTTTCTTTGTAGTAAAATTTCCCCATCTCTGTCAATTCCTCAGAATTTAAAGGAGGAAGAAATGGCATAGTAGTAACTTGTGCTTAATTCCATCTTTCCCTTGCTTATGTCCATAAATGTTATTGATTCTAATAGCTGCTTTTTCTTCCTTATGGCCACATAAATATAAATTGATCATAAACTGCATTGTGGAAGAAAATGTTGCTTTATATAAAACTCAATTCATACATATCCTTTTGAGAAGATTTTGAGAACTTGCCAGTTTGAGTGAGAAATAGCATCTCAAGAAACAAGGGGAAATACAAGGATAAGGAGGCCTTATTCTGCTTGCATGTGCTTTGAGTTGGATATTGACTCATTTAAAATATGAAAAAGGTGCTGATGAAACAACAGTAGTATATTTGTGCAGTTCTTATTGCAGAATCCTATTATGAAATTCTTTAGTATTGGAAAATAGGCATTTATCAGTAAGTTAGGAAAACTGTTTGACCTTCAGTTAAAGGTGTGACACACAATTTCTGTGTTAACTCAAACTACTTAGGTCAGATAGCAAGGCAGCTTAACAGACAAACCAGCTACTGCAAAACCTTCCGCAGAGTTTAATGAGAAGGAACAATTTCTCCTAGTGTCTATTAAATGTAAAGAGAATTACCTGAGTGTGCTTTAGGGGATACCACAGTATGCAACAGCAGACATGCAATTAAGCAATGTAATTGTGTAAACAACATACTTGGGATGGGAGGAGTGTTTGAACAGGCCATGCTACTAAAGCTACTCACGAATAAAAGTTGGCAAATAATGATATGACTTTGTAAAATGAAAAAAAACACCCTTTCAATGGTTGGTATTAGCGTTTGAATTAAGTATTTGATTCTGTTAGGGTTCCCTTCACAATTCCATTATCTTGGATGCGTTTTCCCTGAAAATTTATGTCAAACCATTGCTATTTTCTCCCTTGCTTAAAGCCAAGTTTTCCATGATATCAAAGGAAATGGATGTCAAAGCAGAATGAAACATCTGCTGCTTAGAATAAGACAGAACAGTTAACACTGTCTCCATAATATTTATATTTTCATATGCTCTTATTTATCATGTAATTATCTCTTCCTTTGTCCTATAAAAGTAGCCATTAATGGAAATGCATAGTTAGTAATAAGTAATTATATCATGCCATATACTGGGAAATTCATATGGTTGTGTTTTGTGAAAATGGTAAAAATGGGATACAAGAGACCCTGAGCTCTCTGCATTTGCTCCAGTACATGTAGGCACCTATATCTTCCTGTAATTGAAATCCATAGTCTTTCACTGCACTGCGAAGTGAATGCTGTCCCTACTATTAAGACTTGCTGGAGGCACAGGTTAAGCTGTGTCCCTAGGACACATCTGCACTTGATGGACTAGATTTCATGGGCTCTCACCTAAACAGCCCACTAGTCTCATAATCCACTGTACTTATATTTATATTAGCTGTAGGTAGTATAATTTCTCTTTTAGTATTTGTTCCTCTAAAGTCTTTTGTAATGCTATGACTTCCCTCACTGTGTTTATGCATTCACTATCTGCACAGACTTCTTTCCAGTTTACCTAGCTTACCTCTGCTTTGCCAAATCATAGGTGCCTAGTGACAAACCAGAGACTCTTCCAGCCCGTGTTAACTAGCTATAGGAGAACAATATAATTGACATTCAGTTTGGGATGCCTTAGGATGATAATTTCAGGAAGATACCCAAGAACAAAGATGATCATGGATTAGTTGATAGGCAGAGTGCAGACAGGAGCAGCTGATGGCACAGAGCATGTAATGGGTTCCTTTCCAGTGCCAGGAGTGGCTCAAGTATCTACAGAGTTAAGCTATGTATAATGGGGCAAACTGTCCAGAAGAGCTTGTGTTATAGAAGGCTTGGGCTGGAGGCAGCTGGTGCCATGAGCAGAGTCTTTGGTGCAGCTGGTGCCTGGGTGCCTGTATGGGCAGAAGCACTCAACTATTGCACCCTGCTCGCCTCCCTTTCCTGAGTTCAGCTCTGCCTTATCTGAGAAGCAAAAATAAGATGGAGACTGAAGTAATAGTAGTAATAAAAATGAGATCAAGTAGTAAATCAAGGGAGTTTCATAAAAGTGTAGGGAATTTGTCATTCTATGAAACAAAACTGATGTTGATTCAATTATAATTTAGGCTGGGGAGTCCAAGGCAGCTGAATAGACCACTTATATAAGCAAGAGCAATGTTTCTGCTCAGATATGAATTGTTGCATTTAACATCAGGGATGCTAGTAAAAATGGATGATTTTTCAGGATTTTGCAAATTACAGCACAGTATATTAAGAGGAATGAGTGGCGATTTATGTAGATATGCCAGGCTATAAACTGGAGCAGTTCAGCAGCTTTATGATGGAAGTGAGAGCCTCCTAGAGGAGGGTAGGGTAGATAGTCATGGGTAAGAACCATTAAATAGTAGCACAGCCTATAAATAAGCACGCAGTGCTAAAGCAGACTGACTCATATGAGTCACTTGGAGGCAGTCTGGAAGGCTCTTCCTTTAACTCCTGGAATTATTGGTTATATATTTTATTATTTTACTTTCTTATGATGAAGTGATTTGGATTCATGTGCAGATTTGTTGACTGTATTGTACAAT
This sequence comes from Nothocercus julius, assembly GCA_013398735.1. Lineage (NCBI taxonomy): Eukaryota > Metazoa > Chordata > Aves > Tinamiformes > Tinamidae > Nothocercus > Nothocercus julius. The sequence continues at coordinate 452,015 of VZSV01000050.1, read as the reverse complement.
GGTGAGTATATAGAATTAATGCAAGGCTTTAGCTTGTACTGTTAAAATTTGCACCAGCAGGACCCTTTAAATGCCCTTCCTGCTGCAGCATTGTGAGACCTGGGAACTCTGGTCTGAGCACTGTCAAGCCAGGGCTGTTTTCCAGTGCTTTGTTTCAGCAGAGAAATGTGGTGCATGCAAGGGATAACAAAGGCAGCTCCTTTTCTGAAGAACACAAAATAGATTAAGCTGGTCTCAGCTGAAAAGGACACCATCAATTTAGACAGCAGCCTGCTCTTTCAGCTGAAAACATGGGAAATGGAGCAGCACAAATGGGTGAACTGCTTGATTCCAAAATATTTGAGATAATTAATCTCTACTGCTTTTTTGTTAGATGGGGGACTAGCTTACTGCTCCATTACAGATGCGGTGATATCACTGAAGATCAGCACTTTAAAAAGAAACAGATTTTATTTTTTCTTTAACACAACATTCTTCATATTTTGAAGTAAACTCTCTCTGATCATGGCTCCTCAGCACTGCAGCCCTGGAAGTTTAGGGGGCAAGGAACAGTTATAAAACAAATTGGGGATAAAGGAATCAATCCTAAGCTTTGAAGGAGAAAGTACTACTGTAAATATACCTGATGACTAGGACATTAAAAGAAGCACTGAATGATTCCTCCTGTTGTGAATTGAAAGCAACTTATTAAGAAATGCCAGGGCAGTCCCCCCCCCAGGCTTGCTGCAAGGAGGCCTCTTAGCTCTAGGAGAACAGGGTTGGCTGCCCTGCGAGAGCTCTCCCTCCCAGCCAGCACGGAGATGCCTTATGGTAGGAGGGCACGTAAGGAAAATAGTCTTGTGACTGAAGGAAACATGAAACCATGATAATAAATTTAGAGTGAGAGTTAGAAATGTGAAATGTTGATCTGAAAGATTGTCTTGAAGTGACAACAGTAGTACTTATCCCGGGTGTCTTCACACAAAGAACCTTGGGCTGAGAGCATTAAACTGCTTTGCTCCTATTGGAAAAATTTAATTTTAGGTGGAATGGAGACTGTGAGATTCCTGGTACTCAAAAGAACAAGACAGAGTTGAAGTGCCTGTTTTTGAGCCCCTAGCTTGACTTTTTTTCTCAAGTCCTTATACTATTTGTTGAATGGCTAGAGAGTTTCTCACCTACTTTTTCAGTACGATGTTTTGATTTCCTTGTTTATTGTTCCATGTGTCATTCAGACTCTCCAACAAAAGGATCCCTCCTGCAAGCACTGCTTTGTCAGGCTGCATCTTCAGTGGAAAGTTCACTGATCCTGCTACAGGAATGCAGGGACATAGCACACTTCATCTAGAAAGAGCTTTTTAGCATATTTTATAGTTAACTGAAGCATCTATTTGTATATTAACAAAATATTTTCTACACACCTTTGTTAGTGTCTAGATGTTTTAGTGTAGCTATTAATCAGCTTCTAAATGCCATTTCAGTAATTAAATAGGAAAGATTACCTACCTAGGATCACTTTTCCTGGTGATGCTTCCTGGTTCTATGCTTTGTACCTGGCTTACGTGGCATTGTTTGCTGTTAAAACAGGTAGGTTTTTTCCTTGTGCCTGATCAATTCTACCTTATTTCAATCGGTTATACTTGAAAAAAGAAGCTTTTCAAAAATTCCAATGGCCTCATCTAAGTTCTTCATGGCAAGTTTTTTTCTCTGTTAACTCTTATTTTTTTTCACTCCAACTTGCCTTGTGCATCAGTGCTGGGGGACCTTAAAATATACTAAATGTTGTTGGCACAAGAGCAGTTCCTGAACACATATCTCCTGGTGTTCTGGGATGCTGAATTGAAATGGTTTAAATCGATGCCTCTGTACTAGGGAGCTCGTGAAGCAGTATCCTCAGTTCTGCAAATCCCAACAGCAGGATTAAAGCTTCTGTCAGACTCTAATTAGAATTCAGGAGCTGTTGCATTCCGTCCATGTGGACTAGCAGCGAGCTCCTAGCTCCAGTGGGTCCTGGGATACCTGGATGTTCTGGCAAGCAGGCTGAATTTGTACCCCAAAATCTGGTGTCAAAAAGCAAGCCTCATCTTCTCAACTGTCCTCCCATGCCTGAGGACAGCAAGAATTTTAGCATCTTTACATGACACATTTTAAACTGTGGTGTCCTAGATGCTAATTAAGCAGATCGTGATAGCTAAACAGGGTGAGCTAACAAGTCTGAAGAAGCCACGGCATTTTCTGACCAACATAAACATTCCCAAAGGATGGGGTTGTGATGTTTGTCACCTTTGTTTCTAAATGCAGCAAAGCTTTCTCTTTACCCAGCAGATAGCCAACTGCTCTAGATAACAGAAAATAAAACCTAAGTAGGGACTTTCTCAGTGATAATGACTATTACTTCCCCTAAAGTCTGAAGTCTCACTTAAAAGCAAATCGGAAGGTCTAAACTTCCACATTGTGCAACATAATCCAACCTTTAGCAGAGGTTCAAAGCCTAGAGCATAGGATGCTCGGAAGGTTTATACTGAGCACAGTTGTAGGTTGTGCCAATCTGTATCTCCAGGCACTGAGGACAGAATAACTGTTTATTATCCTGCCAGGGCTTTAATTTTTTATTTGCAGTAATTTTCTGTCCACTTTTCCCTTAGCGCACGTAGCCATTACAGGGCTATTTGCCCAGTGAGGAGGTAGATATATATATATATATATATGATATATGCCCCATTAGAGGTTACCATGATGTGGCACAGATTACAAAAATCAGTTTACCAATTTGATACAGTTATCAGCATAATCTGAGTGACTATTTCACTGTTCTTGAGGTATAGATAATTAGCTTTTTCTGTCTGAGAATCTATTACATGGTAACACAGCAAAAATTTTAAAATTAAGAAAGCTGACAAGGATCTTGCAGGCAGATAAAGCAACAGAAATAATATTAATGTTGTTAGTAAAGCTTTCTAGATTTTCAAATGGCAAAGTCCTGTTTAATATGCTTTTGCACTATTGAAACACTGACTGCAATGTGTTGTGCAAACAATTTTAATGTTCTAATTTTACTGAAGCAGCAGATTATGGAATTGGACCACAATGTGTATGTTGCCTTTTGAAGACAAGTTTAAAGCAAGGCCAAGTATTAAAGTATTGTTGCAGAGGCAAAAGTTCTTTAGGATCGTTATACTTGCTTGTTGCACAATAGAGAGGTAGTTTAAACTTTTTTATGATATATTAGATATCTAAGCCATAAAACAAACCTTTGGAGACGGCTCTGCATGCCCAAGTCATAATGGGTGCTGTAATCATTTGCCATTGGAGGTGGCAGATGATACTGTAAGTTATATTGTAGAAGTGCGTGCAAATGGCTAAGAAATGCTGCGCAGGCAGGCAGGAAGGTTTCTGGCAAGGGAACGCAGCTGACCTGAGGGACACCTCCAAGTAAGGAAAGATGGAGCGTGCTTCCTTCTGTCTCCTGCTTGTCTTCTCTGCCACCCTGCCCTTCCACCTGGTGTTTGTTAACATAATGTGCTCTTTACTGTATCCTGCCCTGCTCCTTGTCTCTAAGCTTGTTATTGGATTTTGGCACCCTTTTGCCTTTCATGTTTAGGCTTGGTTCAGGCAACAGCAGCTGCATGGAATGAATCCTTTGGGTTTTATACAGCTGTTGTTACAAGCTGGTTTTCAGGGAGCTACTGCATGTTTTCAATAGTAAACAACTGCATAAAGAATCTGGAATTAGTAAAAAATAAATAAAATAATAATAAAAATGTAGAGCTAAATACCATAATACAGTGAAGCACTTGGAGGTATGCATATACGTGGCTTCTTTGATCTTTGTAGTATGAAGGAATGCTTATTTTTGCAAGACAGGCATGCTTGTTTCATCTGCCATGATGTGTCATTGTTGTTTTGTTTTGCTTTGTGTTCAGCTTTAAATAAGCACTGCAGGGCAAATATGCTAGATTCTTTCTTTGCTTTGTAAGTAAATGTTGCTTTAGGTCCTTCACCCAATTAGCTAGTAATCTGCTGTGTACTAGAACAGCCTCAGATGATCTAGCTATGTTCAAACTACAGTTGTTTCAAAGGGAGAGAAAAATAAAAACCAACCCCTTTTTCTATAATATACATTTTTTTGCTGAAGAGAAGCCCCTGCTGTAGAACCACCCTAGCATTTTAGCCAAGCTCAGCAACTACCTTATAACAAATCTGTTCCTTGGAGACCATTTGGAACCTTATTCTTGCCTGTAACAGAATGCTATCTGTAGTCTTTTTTTAGACTGGGTTACACATAAGTCATAATTGAAGGAAATAATCCTCAGAACTCACAAATTCAGTAATTCTCAGCAATGAGAATTACTAGGTTAAGGACTATTTTACATGAGGGGGGAAAAAGTCCTGTACACTAACAGTAAGCATCTTTTGGTAACTTTGCATATTGTTCTCTTACAGACACCTCCTATTTTGTGAAAAACTATAGTTTAGAAGTGAAAAGCAATATGTGTGAAAAGCTGTAGGTCTAGCTGCATAGTATGCATGTTTATATGAGAATTTCAGAACACAAGATGGCAGTATGCATTGTACCAAATTCATGCTTTTAGCCTCTTAATCAAGCTCAGCTTGTAACATTTTGTTCTGTTGTATATTAATCTGGTCATGTAATTGTGGTATTAGAAATAAACCTGAAACTATTTAGCAGCAGAAACAAATGCAATATGCCAGCAAATGCATATTGCATGAACAAGTGTTAGGTAAAGCTTAATCCAGGACTTTATCATATGTAAGAGCACTCAGGCGACATTAAAAGCCTCTTAGGGAACTCCTCAATTGCAATAACAAGAGGGTGTCCCTTTATGAAGGGACAGAAGTTGGCTCTGTCATAAGAGTTTCAGAACAAAATTGGCTGCTGGGGAAAAGAGCATAAGAGTTGGCAGCTTGATGTGTGTCAGAAGCTCAGGGCTCTTGGAGGAGCAGCATAGGCCACTGAAGTGGAACACACTGAGCAGTATCTAAAATGGAACAGGTGCCATTTTATGAAAAAACAACAAAGTGGACAACTGTTTGGCATGACAATTTAGAGAACAGAAGTCACACTGAGAAGCATCAAATTAGAGGATGGGTCTCTGGCTGAGGACAAAATTGCTTAAAGAGAAACAACAAATTGGATTTTTTTGTGTATAACTTCAGAGCATGTTCATTCAATTCCTTTCTGGGTACAAGTGGCCAAATACAATTGCAGTTACAAACTTTCTAAATAGCTGCTCCCCAATCTCTCTATTTCTAGTTGAATGTTGACATAAGGAGGTACAGCTAGAAGAGATGTCTTGTCTGTCTTTCTGAACTCAACCACCAGCATTTGGTCATACAACTATAACCTGCTTACAAAGGTTTGTACTGAATAAAGAGTGCCTAAGAAAAATTGTAATATTGTATTTCAGAGTAAAAATGATCCTGCAAAACATAATTCCTATGAGATGTGTAGTGCTGACAACTTAGAAGTCCTGCTTCCTTGCTGGGTGATGTTCAGGTTACATTACTCTCCTGAATTTGAAATCAAGATGCTAATGGTCAAATCAAACTGAGCCAAAAGACCAAAACACACACCAAGATTCATTATTTCAGGATAAAGCTCTTAATGTAGCATAGTTATTTTGAAAAAGATTATGATAATGGATAGTTTCTATTTCGATGCTGCATTATTTTCTATTCTCTCCAGAATGGGAAATTGTCTTCTGTACTAGACATTAAAGAACCTCAAAGTGTGTGAGTGAGTGTGGCACAGGGAATAGGAAGGTGGGAGTGGGAATGCTGGTCTCCAAGTCTTCCTTTCTTGTAGTCATTATTCATGTATCAAAATATCACTCTTGTTCCAACCCCACAACCACAGTAGCTCCAATGAGAAGCATGAAATGTCAGATTTTTCACGGTGGTCCCTTCTTGTCATTACTTTGATTGCTGCTTGTTATTGCCTTATGTTCCCACACATAAAGCATTGGTTTTATTCCAGGATTTTTTTCTCTCTGAGTTTGCACAGGATTTAATTTGGCATTGATTCAAATCAGATAATTCAAATGTCATTTTTTTGCCTGGTATTCAAGCTAAGTATGGGTGTGGGCTAAAATAGTGTCTTACCTAGCAGTTGCAGTTGTTCGGTCTATTTGTCATGCTAGATTACAGAAAGTGAGATATGCACAGGATTATGCATGTACTTTTCACCCATATAAAATGGAGGATAAATTGAACATGTCATGGTTCTAGGCCAGTAGTTTATATTCAGTACAAGCTAGGAATGGGCTTGAGCCAAAACCTCAGATATAAACCAATTTATGTTCCAGAAAATTTTAATCTGAGTAAAAAGATCATAGCTGCTCATTAGGTAATTAAGTGAGCCAACAAGAGGAAATCTCTCAGCATTCCCAAAATGAAGAATTTACATCAAGATTTAAATATTATGCCTCAGTTCATGAATGCCTTGTGTTGACCCCATCATTATGCACATATTCTTTGTGCATAATTATTGCTTCTTGAATTCTGCTGTCTGAGAACCAATCTGAATATTTCTGCTGACTTTGAATATATCCCCAGTCTGTATAAATGAATTTTTGGCCTGAACATATTTTCTCGCAAAGTCTATGTTCTGATGAATCACAGATTAAAAGCTTCCCTGACTTTTCTGACTGTATATGGACTGTTGAAGCCAGTTTCATGGCCTCTCTTCACTACAGGTGCTTAGTCAGTTTGATTTGCAGTGTATGTCGTCTTTGGCAACCCTGAGGTCTGCTGACCTTTCATGTTTCTATGGATGTGGAGAGTTAATGGCCAGTTTTGGGAGGACAAAGGAAATGACTGTCTTGCTACATTTGAACAATCTTCCCTACAGACATCTCATTTTTGCTTCCAGTCAAAATTCGTTCACTATTTTGTCATAAAATGTCTTCCTACACCTACAGTCAACTTCTTCAGGTAAAATCAATTTTTTTCTATTCAAAGTCAATCCTCATCCAACCTTTTACCATGTATAATTTTTTTCCAATAAAATCAAAGATAAACCACCTCCTCAAAATTTAGTTATAATGTTCCTCCCCTACAGATTAATCCCTCCCTCCCCAATCTCTTTCACAAAACAATCTCCTTAAATGAAAAATATTTTTTTCTTGGTAGTACAAAAGTTATTTCCCCCTAAAATAAGCTCTTCTTTTAACATGAAATTCTAATGGCACCTGCAAATCCAGGAAGATGTGGTACAGTAGAGGTAATTGTTGTTGAGGCAGTTTAACATTTTCATTTGCTAAAAGCATCATCTTCCTGCCCTTTGACAGTCCATGATGTAAAAGACTAGGTCTGGCTGATGAGTGTGTGGTGCAGAAAATGCCCATTTGCAGTAGATGCCACTTTCTGGTCCAGTAAGGACACTCAGACTCAGACCTGAGTGTTGGTCAGGCCAGGCAGTGATAGCAGGAAAGGATGCTGAGGCTCATTGCTTATACACTTACAAATAAATACTGATCATAATAAAAGGAAAAGGCCATGTATTTTAAAATGATAGAACTAATATGCTTGTGAAACATGCTGGCATGTGTTATCATTGAGGCCAAGTGCTTAGTGAGATTTACTAAAAGGTTATATATACATATTCAGACATTTATGTGGGGGAATTAGATTGGACTTGATAAAAATTCATAATGGATATAAGTGTGCACAATTCAGGGCATAAATCAGCAACAAGCATGCAGTTAGAAAATAACTTCCCTTATAGTTAGGTTGTTATATAATTATACCTTAAACTTGTGAAGGGCCAAAAAGGAGATTGAAAAGTTGGGCAATTTCCTCAGACATGTGGGAATTACTATTGTCAAACAACTAATTTAGATTTGATGTTGTATGGTAGTTCTTATTATGGCAAATAATGTAATTTAGAATTAAAGAATATGATCTATTTTATATTTTCTACTCTTTATGTAATCAAGTTTATGCCTGGGGGTAACCACAAGCCCTTCCCTTATAAGCAGGTTAACAGTGAAATTGAGTCTTCTGTATTTTCTCACAGAACCTCCTTAAAATAGTTTCAGACTTTCTGTGGAAGTCAGGCAGAGTCCCAGGTATTTAGTTTGTTGAAATGCTAGCCAACTGTTTGGCTTTGTTAGCAGACCAAAATTTCTGTGCATGAACTGCAATAAAAATCTCATTGTGAAAACTTCTTACTCTTTTTAAATTTTGCATGATAACCTCATTCCTGAACATCACAAATTATTAGTACTCTTGCTATAATAAGCCTGCTTTGTTTCCCTCACTTTTGTCAGCTTGCCAAAGCAAAACACAGCCCTTCCAATGGACTTGTTTTCATCAAGCAAGCTGTCTGCAGCTCTCCTGTTGCATTTACAAACAGCATGAACTCCAACATAACACCCATCGTGCTCCAATAAAGCAGCTTTCATGTCCTTGAAAGTGGATAGCTTGATTGAAAATGGCTTGATTAAGAAGCCATAAACAAACACAGGAAACAATTTACGTTCTGTGCATGGGTCAAGGACTACTAGCTGCCTTATGGTAGTTTCTAGAATGAATGTGGTATAGCTGTAATTATATGATAAAATAGGACCATAGTAAAGTGGGAAACCAAGGAACATTTATTAACCAAGCATATTACCAAATTTGAGAAGAAAAAGGAGCAATGCTTTCCCTCAGTTTTTTAAGCATAATTTTTGTTCCTAGTACAGGTACTACACACATTACAAAGCCATCATTGAGCAGCTGGACAGTTCTAGGTCCACAAGCAACAAACACTGTGGATTTATGAAAAGTAAATCTTGTTGTGCCAACTCAAGTGATCTGTTTGGACTGTTTTATGAAAGGAGGGGCTGAAGAGAAGGTGACAGTTCTAAGACTAGATCCTTTTAAAGTCTTAAACCATAGCCCATAAAAACCTTACTTGAAAAAGTAATTCTGAGTTGCTCTGATGGGTAAGGGGCAGCTTCTTGTGCTGTGGTGGGATGTGGGTCCCCTGAATGTGGGTTAGCAGGTACCTCTTGGGTGCTGCCTGGGGCCAGGTGCTATGGGTGCCAAGCAGGGCCTTTGCAGGCTCCAGTGCCCAGGGTGGCCTTGTTACCATGCAGCTCTGCAGAAGTAACAGGGGCAACTTTACAGCTTCTGTGAAACAAATAGGGCAGCTCCCTCCAGCGCAGTTATCCTGCTGGTAGCAATATAACCAGCCCTGCTGGAACTCAGATGAGGGTTATAGCGGTACATGGTGGCCTTGCTGGTACTGTTTGACACCAGTCTTCTGCCAATCACATCTGTGGTTTTGTGGCATCCCCTGTTCCTTATGTCTTCCTGCTGCTCCTAATGACCCCCTGCCAGCAGCCAGCTCTTTTTTGGGAAGCTCCCATGCTGCTTACAACCCTGCGGCCTCCTTGTGCCAGCCACTGCACTGCTGCTCCCACTCCTGTGCGGTTCCCCCCCTCCAACATTGCTTGCAGCACCCTGGAACCCCCAACATGCACAGGGGACTTCAATATAGTGTCCAAGGGTGTAAACAAAAGGTAGTTCATGCAGTGAACTGGGAGTTTTTTGGTGGTGGGATGGGTATTTGTGTGAGATCTGATTTTTTTTTAACATCTTTCCTAGGAAAATAAAGTGATCTTCAGCATGCTGCTAACATTTACAATTGTATGTTAGAGAGCTGCGCGTGAAGCTCCAGTGAAGAGAGAATTATAGATGAGAGGTAAAAAAAAAAATCAGGCACACAGTGATAGCTTTGCTCTACAATCAGGCAAATTGACAAATATTGTACAAATAATCCCAAAAATTTTTCAGTTGAAGTAGTCTGAAAAGCATGAATTGGAAAAGATAATGATGGGAAACTTTTATTCTTCTCCACAAGCAACTAGATGTGAGTTTGTAATATGATATGGCAAAACAAAAATCAAAGTAATTTGGGGCTCTGTATGAAAAACTGCAACATCAGGTTAAATCATTTTTCTTTAAGATTTTGGCCTTAAATATTCAGTTTCACCCATAATACTATCAAGAAGGCAAAGACAAATGAGAAAGAACTCTGAAAAAAGCCAGATTTATTTGGAAATACGTCTTTTATGTTTAACCTGTCCAAACCTCTAAGGGTGATTAAGGGGAACCCATAATGGATTTGTTCTTCTGGAACAAAGTATTTAGAAACAAAAAGCCAAAAAGGGTCAGCAGGTCATGGACTGACAGAGATCCCAAAGCTGCTTTGGAGGTGGCATTTCTGAGCAGCTGCCAAATTGCTCTAGCAGCAAACCAAAAAGAGCCTATAAAAATAAGGTTTGCATTTGCATTCTGAGAATCAAGCTCAGTTTGTGCCTCCTCAGAAGCTCACTTTCAGAGACAAGCTCCCTGTTTCTACTGCATAAATAAAATAGGCATACAATTCAATGTGCTGCTGAGGATCACACAGAGTGCATGATATTGCTTGATATTCAAAGCACAGTTGGCGCTTCAGCCTGTGTGTTGCACTTTCCTTATAGCACCCAGACAGAGCTATGGTAAGGAGCGAAGCCAACAAGTGGGAACATCATGACATATTTCGGACAGGACCAAAGGATGCAAGTCAGAAGTTGAACTAAATAAAAGTAAAAAGCAAAATAAAATAGACAAAATACCACCAGAAAGCAGACTCTGTGGTTTGTGCATTTATTTCCTTCACATTGAAGCATAGAGGACACATCTCCACTGGGAGCAAATCTATGCAATTTGTCCTGGCTTTTACCTCAGTAACCAGGGAGCCTGTAAGAGCTTTCTCATGCAGAACTGGAGTCTGTCCACCCGTATCTTCTGGTGGAGCTAGTGCTGCACCAGAAACATCAGGACAGGTTTGCACGGGCAGTTGCAGACAGTTTATAGACTATCTGTGTAACAGCCCTGGGAAAAGAAGCAGAGCACCCTGTGTATATGGCCGCTCCAAGAGCGGGTCCCAGAGCAGCACAGGTAGAGTCAGGAGGCTGCGTGAGTTTTTAACACAGTAAGAGAGCACGGCTTGCTGGGGTGGCAGAACATATGGTTGTGACCAGAGGCTTGAGGAAATGGTATTATAGCCCTACATTATGTGACTATCAAGAAGAAAATCTCAAAAAGGAAAAAAGGTGGCAATAAAGCAGCCAGATCTTCCTTTCCTCTTTGAAAATCTGCTGAGGAAATAATTTGTTTTTCCCTGACTCAGCAAACTCTTTCATTGTAGCAGAGAACAAGCAGAGAATGGTGAGTTAGAGGACAAACCTCTTTCCCAGAAAGGGATTATGGATCACTGAGTATTGGTGCTACTAATTCTATTTCTACATATACTCTTAATATTCTAAAAATATTTGACAGAGCAGATATTCTACCAGATGCTTGACTTGTCTTTTGTATCAGACACATTTTCAACCATTCTAATTTCCTCATGTGCAATTTGCATTGTTTTCAATCATTGTAGGCTGATACAAGTTAACACTAGAAGTCCATAGCCCATAGAGAATGAAACCTGAGAAAACAGCTTGGTGGATTGTGACTGGCCCAGAAGGAGGAGAGGGTAACACAGTATTCTCGGCAAGGTCCTCACAGGAAAGCAGGAATTTCCCTGCCTCAGGATTGAGGAAGAGGCACAGCAAAAACTTCAGACTAGTATTGTGAGGAAGCAATCCTGCTCCTCTTAGAGGTGTGACACTAATCACTACCTGCCAGTTCTTCTGGAAAGAAGCAGTTTTAGGGTGTTTGGGCAAGTAATAGTGAGGAGGGCCTCAGACTACTTACTCTGACATGCCAGGTCAAGTATGAAAGCCTCCGTGGCTTGTTTTCCTTCTCCCACGAGCAGGCGGCTCCAAATGAAAGGAGCCTGTGGCTCTGCAGATTTTCCAGAATCTGTAAAACATTTAGATGGAAATGTAACAGATCTGTTATCACACAGAAGTATTCCTGAAAGTAAATTAGAACGATTGTTTAACAGATACTTCCAAAAGGTCATCATGACTTTTCACTGTGTGGAAGACATAGGCTCAACAACCAAAAAAATGGTCCTCTGTTTATTTCTCAAGCTTACCTAGCAAGAGGTGAATTCTTGTTGTGTAACATTGGTAAAACATGCACCTCTTGCTTGGGCAAAAGCGTTATAAACTCCTCTTCAACAAGCGTTATTCGCGGTGCGCAGGTCAGCCCGTGCTGCGGAGGTGCGCGGCGCTGTAGGCACGGCTGTCCCAGGCCCCACGAACGCACCGGAGGAGGCGCAGGCTTCCCCAGAAGGCTTCCAAAATACTGCCACTGAGCGGCTAAATTATCCTCGCAAGCTCTTTTATTTATTTCAAATATGCTGTTTTCGGGATTTTCTCTGCTTGAAAGGATTTTAATTTCTAAGTTTAAGTCATCAAAATATAATAAGACAGAAACTCTCACAGTCATGCATTCAAAATATTTCAGTGTTGCTTTATAGGATGAGACAAGTATCAACAAAAAATAAACCATTTCTGATTCTTCTGAGTCAAATTTAAAACTGATTTTTTTCTTAAGAAGAATGAGTAAAGGTCTATACTCTAATTGTTCATACTTATAGAAAATTACCTACAATTTCTCTCATTTCCATGGCTTCAGCATGAAGTAAGAGTCCTGAAATTCACTACTTATTAGGGTACAACACAATCACTGTCCCAATGTTCAGAAGCTCAATGTGACTGAATCTAGACAGCATATCGAGACTTGTCCAGCATATTGCAGCAGATTAAAATACCTTTTCTCCAACAGCAATCTTCCTCCACTGCCCTTTCTTTGAAGATACTCAAAAGTAGCAAGGTTTTATGAAGTAGGTTTTCAGCAATAGGTGGCACCAGTAGTTTCTATCTTTGTATTATTCCCATATAAAACCATATAAAATGTTGTACACCTATGTCAGAAAGAACTTCACCAAAGTGTTGTTAACAGTCCATTAGCTAAAAGTGTGGCCAAAGGGTTGTTCTTGAGTATATAAATTAACTCATATACTCAGCTACTTCAGTTCTCCTAGAAAGTATATCTATCTAGTTATATTATAAGCTAAAGTATTCCAAAAATGAGTGAACAGCTCTAAGAACAAGGTCAACATATACAGACTACATATGTAAGATTTACAAAGCAGACACACATATACAAATAGAAATACCACAAATAGAAAAGCATTTGAATTTTTCTGGGCTCAAACAAAAGTTCATAGTTACAAGTGGAGCCTGAGGCATTACATTTGGGCCCAGATTCCATTGTAGATACCATATGGACATGTTATTCTATCCCAAAGAAACTGAACGTTCCTCCCTGAGTGCCTTCAGGATTAAAAAGATTCAATGTTAATTGGAAATGTTTCCCTCAAATCTTTATTTTACAGAGAACTATAAGTCAAGTTAGAAACAAACCTGTGTTTCCTAGTATTTCAGATTGTCTCATAAAATGTAGATAAGGGTATTGCAAAATCGTAGCTCACGCTTTGATTCAGAAGGCTCCTAACGCACCCGAAGCGGCGCGCGGTGAGAGGGTTGTGCTGAGACGCCCCAGCACGGCGCGTGCGCTGTGCTGGGCTTCGAGCGCCTGGGGCTGCGTTACTCGTAAGAAACGAAGCACTGCTCTGCCTGGGGTCAAGGTGTGAAGACAAGGAAAGGAGAAAAGAAATTGAGCAAGAACATGAATGAGATATGTATTACTCTGGACGCCTGTTTTCTTTACATTTGCGTTCTTTACGTTTTCTTTACTTTGTTTTCTCTATGTTGGTAGCTCTGACACCATAAGGATACCGGCCCGTGGGTGATCAGGGCATTCCCTCCTATTTTTAGGTGTGCTGCAGTGTGTGCTTGCTGTCATAGCTAAGGAACACAACACATTGCTGAATGCATAGTAAATAACTGGAGAAGTTAAATCCTTGTCACTGTCCACGGTGTTTTATCTGTTTGACCCAGGTGTTATAAGGACCAAAGACACTAATGCTTTGGGGAGTAGTCCAAAGGTATAAACTCCAATGATTATTGTGCACTAAGCCCACATCTCGTTATCTCTGTTGTGGATAGTTCCTAATTTGGTCATTTGTTTGGTGTTCTGGGGGAGGTGACATGCAAGCAGGTCAGCAGTGCAGTTACGGTGTTGTTCCATCTTGCTTTTATTTCTAACAACACTCCTCACAGTTACCCCTTCGCGTTGCGGGTTACCCTGCATTCCCGAGGGTTTTGCCATGACTTCCACGCTCCTTACGCCCGCGCTGATGTCACCGTTTAACTACACGTAACCTATAGCTACTGCGTGCTACATCAGCATGGAATACCCAGGTACGTACACAGCCGCGCTGAGACTCAGGCAAGAACTGGCAAATAAAAGACTAGCTAAAGAACATGATGATACAGTTTTCTTTTAATCTGATCTGCTGGCAGTGTGACATCTTTGACTGATAAAGGAAATTCTGAAATATCGATCTTTGGAGCACTTCCATTATATCTGTCTGAAAATATTATGTGATTGAGCCGTTCAGTGAGCCCATGTGAGTCACGGTAGCCTTAACTGGGGCTACACCACAAGAACAGCGGTACTTGGTACGGAGGTAGGGGAGCTGGGGCAGCGTTGGAAAAGGCACTGCCCTGGCATACTGGAGAGGAGGTGGGGAGGCCACGGCAGGAACTCAGCTTGAAATAGCTCAGGACAAGGTATTTTTGAAGCCTTCTAAAGAGACGCCGCGGGTCAGGACAGCGGGCGAGCGCGGCAGCTCCGCTCCCCGTCCCTGGGCTTCCCGGCACGGCCACGGCCGCCGCCGGCCCGGGGACAGGAGCCGCCCCCGG
>VZSV01000050.1:419858-436701 GCA_013398735.1 Nothocercus julius | reverse complement strand
GGGCAGTGACGGCGCCGCCGCCCCAGGCGAGGAGGCCGGTGCGTGGCGCGGGCGCGCACGGCGGAGGGCGCGCGGAGGCTCCGAGCCGCGCAGGTAACGTGGCTGCTGAGCACGGGCAGCGGGGGCGAGGGAAGGGAGCGAGCGGAGCCGCGGAGCCGCGAGGAGCGTGTTCCGAGGGCCCTGCTGCCGGAGCAGCCTCCCTTCGCCTCCCTGCCGCGTCCCTGGGCTCGGTAAATCTGTGCTAGTTTAGGATGTTTCCTTTTTTTTGTGGACATTCGTGCTTGGCAGCTCTCCCTGTGAGTTTTTCCCTGTCCCTTCAATTCGTGAGAGGCTCAGGAGCTCTCACTCTTACAAGAAGGAAAGTCCAGTCTGGCTTACCAGGGGCAGCAGCGGATGAAACCCTGGGAACCTAAACAAAATCTGCCCCAACCAGCCCTCGAGCGGCTGCGCGTAGGAGTTCGTATGACCCTGTGCCTCCTTATTTGGGTGAATTAGCGGCGATTTCCTTCTACTTCAGCGAAGCTGGACCGTTGGCGGTCCCCGTTTCCCTAAAAGGGCCCTTTCCGCTCTGCCCACAACCCTCGCGGCCGAGCCAGGAACCAGTTGGAGCTGTTGCACAATCCTTTATTTCCCTAGGGCGGCTTTGTTTTTTTTTTTTTGATTTAATCTTTTTAAGTGCAATGTAAAAAGTAAACCAGGATAACCTTGATGATGGTATACAGTGCAATGTAAATCAGAGGTCAGAGTCTATGATATTATCCTTACATATAAAATAATCCCCATATTCTAAAAAGGATTAAAGAAGTAGAAACTGGAAACTTAATCCAGAGTTTCTCCCTGCCCTTAATAGTACAAATTTTAACCTTAAGAGTTTTGATGCTCTTTTGGGGCTTGTCTGTACAGTATATGCACTGCATATCAGTTTTTTAACACAAAAGAAACACTTAAAAAAAAATCGTCTCCTTTAGGAGAGGATATTTAGGATATCCTCTCACTTTAGTAAGTGGATACTTCCGACAGGTAACATCTTAGCAGTGTTGCATAGCTCTCCTGCCCCCCACGTCTCAATTCACCGCGTACTGCACGCTGAATCCTGGGCAAGCCCGTGGTTTGTGTGTGCCCGGCAGCAGTTGCCTTGGGTGAATGTGAAGAAGTGGGTTTGATCCAGCTCCTTAAACGGCGTGTAAAATCACAGCTTCTCAGTGGGAGTAGCAGAATCACTGAGTGCAATATTTTTGAGGGGAAAAAAAAAAAAAAAAAAAAAAAAAAAAAAAAAAAAAAAAAAAAGGCAATTAAATAAGTGCCAGGATGCCTGAAATCGTGTTTGCAAAAGCAGGATATTCCTATAGTAGCTCTTGTCTACTAAGAGGAGTAACTCTCGTTCTAGTAATGTGAGCCAGTAATCGGGTATCTGTGTATCTGTTGGAGCTCTTCACTGTCCCTAGGAGTCGTTAGGTCAATTAGCTTGCTCTTTTTAGTCTAAAAAAATTTAAGAAATGTCCATACTGGTGTTTTGCGACACTGAATATTAAATTGCCAAGTGAACAGGTTTATCTTTGATTTCCCCCTCCCCCCCCCGACCGATTGCTTCCCAGTGACATAAAGACTGCAGGCAAAGACAAATACAGTACTCAGGCCTCACAAGCACCTCCCTAGGATTTTTACTTTCTAGATAACTAGTTTCAATAACTGGCCAATAGGAAACACTGTTGATAGATAGATCAAGATATCTACTTATCTGTGTATGAAGATAAATTTCAATATAAGAAATACATTTCTGAGCATGATGATAACATCATGTATCTATTAAAATTACCAATGTGATGGAGGAAGTATATCGGAGAATGATACTCTTTGTATCTTAAGTAGTAATCCATTTATTTCAAGACTCACAGTTCTCATGTGCTCACTTTGATGTCAAGCTGCACTGAAAAAGCTTTCTTGCCCTCAAAATACACAAATTTCAGTTAAACTGGTGGTAGATAAGCATATTACATTGTTCTTGTAACTGATACAAATAGAGAGTAATAGGCAATGACAATGCTGGTCCTTTCAGGGAAGTGACTAACTGGGCATTTTTGTTTTAATAAGTATGACCATGTCCTGTATTTTGTCCTTAGGATGCACTAAGAATTTGCAATTGCATGGGAATCTGGTGGAAGTCGAAGGGTTACTTTCTTCTGAAAGTCAATGCTTGCAGAACCTCATAGAGCCTGGAGTTGGAGAAGATTTTTGGCTATAAACGTTTGTTTGAAAAATATTTGAAAGAGACCGAACTGGAACAAAAAAAAAAAAAAAAAAAAAAAAAAAAAAAAAAACCTCAGTATAAGCAAAGAGCAGCTGGATGATCTTGTGTGCTTTAAAGAACTTGAGACACTTTTATAGCAGTGTGTGGGTGGTTAGAAGGTTTGTGTACGTTTCCCAGCAATGTTCATGGGCAAATATAAACTTCGGCTCAGTGACCCCCAGCTTTTTCCTTCTTTTAATTGGAAAAATGGTGAAGGTATAACTTTATCTGAAATAAAAATGCAGCAGGTTGTCTATAACTCTGAAGGCCTAAGGGTGGTGTTAAAAAGTGCCAAGGACTAATAGGTATCTACTGTTGCTCCCAAATACTCTCTTGGTTTCTTTTAGATTTGTCAAGTTGTTTAAGTTGTTAAACCAGAGTAATATCTGTTTGATAGGTAGTTTTACTTTTGTGATCCCAGCTGAAAGACATGTAACTTGGGTATGATGGGCATGTGTGTTTTCTTAAAATTTGGATGTTTCTGCCTCTGTGGAATACAAAGGGGCTTGCAAACTGTTGAGAAACATTGGAAGTGGAAAGAACTGAATGAAATATTTGTTGTTCATTAGTTTTTTTTCATGTCTAATATTGTTAGCTTTGGTCTTTCAAAAAACAAGCACAAACAACCCAAAAAGCCTCCACCCCTAAGCAGTAATACCTGTCAGATATGGAGGTTTTGGTTTTGTTTTCTTTTAGTCATGCATTATTACTAATTTTTTTAATGAAGAGGAGATAATTGCAGGTCCAGAAAAGGGGAGAGTTGCATAGGGCTAGAGGGAAGAGTTCCAAGTGACAGAGTAAGTGACGTTCAGTACTCTCATTCTTGTCAGCACTGCACATGTGTTTTGCTGGAGTTTTGCTCTCTCTGCTCTCTCTGCTCTCCTTGAAATTAAGAAAGATAAGCCTTAGAATGACTAAATCATTCAGTAAAATTAGGTCATTTTGTGAAAGTGTGATGTATTTGCAGTAATTGTGTTGGCTGAGGTTAAGGCTGTGCAAGTCTAGGCAGTAACCTGTCAGCATGAATTAAATATTAATCCCCTGCTGCAGTGTCTGAATTGCAGCCAGCAAAAAGTCCTCCAAAGTCTCCTGGTTAATCACCTAGTTAAAGTTTGTTTTGGCCTCCACCTCCTTCCAACACTAACTAACCTATTATTTTAATATAGCACATTCTTAGAGAACTTGAAATATTTTAAGTTCGTTACGTTTTCTGATAAGAGTGTATTACATCAAAATGGACTTTGTGCCACAGAATACAAGCTTAGATAAAGGAAAAAAAAATCCAATACAGTGTTCAGTTTAGTTCTTTTTTTTCTATAATAGTTGAGTTTAACTCATTTGGGAAACACTTTATCTGCAACTCTTGCAAATATAAATATATATGTATGAATACATATATGTAAAATTTTAACATAGACCAGTTTTGAAGCTCATAACTTTAAAGATGTGTTACCCAAAGATGACTGATTTACAGAGATGTTCAGAATTGCTCAACTGTAATAGTTTTATAGCGTATTTGTTTCATTAAGGTAAACAATTAAACCAGCAAGTCAGAAGTGAAGCCAACAAAACTATCTGTAGTGTAGAAAATTGCGTATCTAAAACAAATGCAGGCAAAAAATTTCCAAATAAAGGTAGTGATTTTGTAATCTTTCTGCTGTGTCTGCTTTTTTCCTATAGGAAAAGCAATACTAGTGACAGTTGTATCTTAATTGGCAGCAGCAAGAAGCTAATACTGTGCTGAAGCTTTTCTAAAGCTTAAAAAGTGTTATTACTCTGTGCAGCTACAGTACTGAAGTAAGCACAGGGACAGTTTTATCTCAGGATTTCTTTGTTTCAGTGATTTGTGTGTGTGTGTGTGTGTGTGTGTATATATATATATATATATATATTCTCCTTATTTTTTTACCTTGGCACGTATCAGTGATGCCTAAGATAGAAGCGGTGTCCCTCAGAACCAAAATTGGCATGATATATTTGAATTAAATCTTAAATTGGTTAACCAAGATGTGTAACATGATCAAGTAAGGAAAAAAATGTTCAGTTTTTTGACTCCATTGGAGAATTAAGTTAGTCTTTGTATTATGAAGAATGATGTGTTCTGTCTTTAGCCATTTTGAATTCTTACAAAAATTTTTGCTCAGATTTCTTTAACTGACTCTTGATTGTGGCTTTTGCATAGATGCGTTGTGTGTTATATGTGGCAAAGCTAATAGAAGTTGATAAGAATGTTAATAACTCATAAAGTTAACATTTTGTAGCAGCAGGGTGTAAGAGCTGTTGAGAGCAGAAATACTAACTGATGAGTCTTTAATAGAATGAGTAAGACTTATAAAATACATCCACATTAGTAATAATACTTGTGTTGAAATAATACTTCAGATCTGGCTGAGAGTTTTCTTATCACTTTATATTTCTAATTTTGGTCTGATTAGCTGTAATTTTAATGCTGTGAAAAAGGAATACACAATAATGTTTATTTTTAGATACGTTATTGTAAAAATAATGTAAACAACTTCTAAAATTTCCTGTCTTTATAATTAAGCTAGACCGTTTCCAGATTTTTTTTTTGTTGTTTATTGTTGATGCCCTTGTAGTACTGAGAAAGCTGAGATCACTCAGCTATGCTGTACTTGTCTTGGGGACATATTATTGTACAACTTTTAGCTTGCACAGTGTTGTTATGAGCAAGGAAATTAAAAATGGCAAGAAAATGAATTTTGTTTAAGTTTAGCATTGCAGCAACATGTTACGTAAGATCTGATTGAAAACTATTTCTTTCAAACCTTTTAAGGAAGTATTTTCTGTGTGTCTATGAAACTTAAAGATATAAAATTCTCCACCTCCTCTCTCCCTACATTTGTCCTGCATTTCTAAAAATGTTATTGCTGTTCATTGTATTGGTGTTACATGCTGCCTCTTGTAAGGAAGAAAAAAAATCTGCTTGTGGAGGCTGCTTGCAAAACAAGGTTTCCATACCTGAGAAATTCACTCAGAGGAGCCTGGTTGATAGCAAGTTTTTAGGAGATTTGTTTTGTGATTAAGGGTGTGCCTGTTTGCCGTGTTTGAAATTAACGTCTCTTATATGTGGAAGCAGTGACTTTTCTGCAGTTGTGTGAGAAGTTGCTTCCAGCTCTCATCACTCCTACTATCTGACCATAAGGAGCTAAGATAGAAAAAAAAATTTTTTTTTTTTCTTTTTGGTTGTTTGTATGAACTCTTGTGGTAAAATTGATGTCTCCGTACTTATGGCTGTAATTAGAGTGGAACACTAATTAGTTGGACTATTGGAAGATCCCTATTCAGAATTGCAAGCAGTGTGCAAGTTGATGCAGGTTTGTCATCCTAAGCGCTGTCAGGGCCCATGCAAAGTGGCCAGTCTGTCTGCTCTGCAGCTGCATTTGCAGTTTGTGTCTCCTGGAATTGGACACTCCTTTTTTTTTTCTTTCCATCTTCAAGGACTGTTTCTATGAGCTGTGTAGAATTCTATCCTAACAGGGTATTTCCAGTTAGATTTGCCTGAAGTTAACACAGATAAGTGTTCCAGAGTCAGCTTTGTAATAAAATGATGGGGAAAAGGTGGCAAAACAGATAGTATATGTAGGGGCCTCTGAAGGTTGATGTTTTAGACATAACGAATTTTCGGAAGCTTTATGCCTGTAATGAGACGCAGAGTTTAGCTGCAGAGGTCGTGCAGGGTTTATCAGTGAGGCTGCCCCATCAGGGCTTATTGCACCAACGGCTGCCTTCCCGCTCGCAGAAGCAGTGCCTGGGGTGCGGATCTGGTGACTGCAGTGTCTTCATGTGTATGTCCTGGGAGCAGGCGTGTTGCAGAACCTGGCGTGGCCTTCTGTGAACTGCGTGACCTGAGGTGTGTGCAGATATTCCTTAAAGCTATCTAGTAACATTGGGTTGTATTTGGCCTAGTGCAGAGAGGCATTAAACAGGACCATGTGTCAGCTCAGGAATTTAGAAGATTATTCTGCTGTTATTTGTAAAAGAAAATAAAAACCCAAATTTGAAATGTATATAATTAAGAAACTAAGGACAAAAACAGAAGTACTTTAAGAGCAAAACCAGAGCTATTAAAATAATGTGATGTATAAAATGGAGCTGATACCTGAAACTAGCTCATACCAAGTTCTGATAGCTGGTTTTCAAATTTGAGAGCTGCATCCTTTGTCAATAGAAATATATACCATGTTTAGGTGTCTAGTATTTGTATAGGCCCTAGCTCCAGTACAGTGGTTTTTGATACTGTGCTTTGTAATTCAGTTTGGGTATATGAATAGGGTATTATAGGATTATTGTGTCATTTTTTTCAAGTAGGATTAATTGTTCAGTGGAATTCTGTAGTTCTGCTGAACGTTCTCCAGCCAGAGACCGTGATCCTTCATCATCTGCCACTTTAGGAGTCTAGTCTGCAAAAACTGCTCTTGGGAATCCTTGCTCATCTGATAACCAGTGTGGACATCTCTCATCCATGCCTCAGAGTTTCTTTTGCTGGCAAAATGAAGAATGGCAGCCACTTAAATGGTGAAACTGTAATGGAGATATAACAAATCACAGAAGTATTTTAGATTATTAAGAACATTTCTGCATTGCTAAGGTCGGAGCCATAGAATTATTTTAAATGTGAAATGGAGTGAACCTTGGGATGAGTGTTTTTATTAACTTGTGTGTGCATGTGTGACAGACATGATGAACAAGGTGCTATAAAATGCAAGTAGTAATGAAAGATAAATACTTAATATCTGACAGAGTAATGATTTACCCTAACAAGGTATCAGTGTCTCATAATGTGAATTAAATGTGCTATAGAAACATTTTGGGGTTTTGAGATTTATTACCGACAGCTTGCTTTAATTTGTATTTTCCAAGTATTTACTGAGGCATAAGGAAATAAAGTGGTCAGTTCAGAAAGGATCCAAACCTGAAATTTTGTTTGCATTCTGCCTTAACTGTGGCCTACAGATTAACTTTATTCCTTCTACTCAACAAATTGATTCAAATTCTATATGGAATGCAAGTAAATATTCCATAATGTCTTCTATGAGAAAAATCAGCAGTAAATGCTGATATTAGAAAGAGCCTCTGAATAAATTTGTTTTGTTGGATTTGGGGACTCAGCGCACAAACGTTAATTTGGCAGCAGATATCCAGGACAGTTACAGTTACTTTCTATTTTATACATCAGCAAATTGCTGTCCTTCAGCTGCTGATAGATACGCCTGCAGTGTGCTGGGATGTTTCACCCCGCCTTTAGAGATTAGACACTTTCTTCGGAGGCAACAAGGTAAGTCTATTTCTTTTCAACCTCTTCTGCTCCCCTTTCTGCTTGAAATGGAATCTTTGTAAAGGATTTCTTCTCACTTTGTTATGCCATTTCAGGTAACTTAAGAGATACATGTCTTTTTCAAATGAGAGTTAATATAGCTGTCCTTGAAAGTCCAGCTGTAAAAGTTGGCATATAGAAACTTAGAGGAAAAAGGGGTAAGATACCTCGTTGAATCTCTAGATATAAGGAAGGAAGGTGCTTTTATTATTTTCTTTTTTTGTTATTGTTGTTTTTATTTTTGGAAAGGAAGCAAAAAAGAAAGGACAAGCTGAATGAATTAAAAACTTTGAACATTGTTGCTAGGGTTATTCTACCATTGGAAAGATTCTGCCTTGATTCAACTCCACCACCTCTTTCCTTACTGAACTGGGAGTGTCGTGATGGCAGAGAAGAGGAACAGAGAACAGAGAAAAGGTATTTCTGGCTCGCATAACAAGTAGCATTGAAAAGTTCACAAGAGCAATTAATTAAATGTTCTTCAACAGAAATTTATGGTCATGATATAGGTGCAGGAGAAAACGTAGTTTGCAGTAACAAGCAAGCTAAGCTGAGAAGATTAAAAAAAAAATCCTGTTCTCAAATATTATTTGTTTTTACTCCATGATAAGCAACAATACGCTGTGCTGTTTCACTGCATATAGAGTATTTATAACTCCAGTACTTTGTGAAGGAAAAAGGAAGTTTAATTCTTTCCTTAATTCTCCTGGCCACCAGAATTCTTTATCACAGTCCAACATTCTCCTTTTCAGAAGCCACAGTTTTATCAGACTGCAGCTGCTGGTCATGGGAGATAAAATGTGCAGCTCTGGAAAATATCTAAAATTCTCTGAATTGCCCTCTTAAACTGTTTGTATAGAGCACTCAACTTGCACGTGTCTAAGGTTTTAACTAGTTAACTAAGTTAACGTTTGTATAAATACATTGCTTTATAAATGTCCAAGAGATCAGTTCATTTTTCAGATAACAGACCCAGATATTAACTAAATGTTTAACAGACTGCACCGAGTTTTTCTTGTATTTAAAATTTCATTATTTTTCAGTAAAATATACTAAAATAAACTCAATAGGCTTTTCTTCTTCCCCTCCAACCCTACTCACAAATATTGAATGTTTGTTAAGCATCTTGACATGCATGTAATATTTTTACCTGTTTGTAGATGGAAGAGGTGTATTGACATGTTTATTCCTCTCGGAAAACAGTTTTGAATTGTCATAGCTGCTGTTAAAGTATGTTGAGGGAAAAACATCAGAAATTGGCTTTTACTTTGATTTCCTAGGTACATCTCTCTGTCCGTTTAGTCAGAAGACTGAAAGAGGCAGCCACTTCATAACCAAGTATTTCATAGCAGTGGAGAAGAACAGAAAAACAGGTAGTTCAGGAAGATCCAGGAGGCGGTGGGATTCCGCCTGCTCAAGAGAGGCAGACCTAGAAGGCCCAGGCAAAGCAGTAGGGAGTAGATAGAGGCTGTTGGTTTGGTTTATGTGGTGGAGTGAATTATTAATGCTTGAGTTTGGAAGTGTACTTTTGAGGGCATCAGAATAATTGCATTTATATAATCTGGTAAAAAGTATAAAAATAGTTCACATCTTGGAGCATGTATTAGCTCGTTTTGCTTTCAATTTATAATGGAATAGTGCACAGGACTTTAAAAAGTAAGGGGTGGCTTGCACGCCACAGAAACAAAACTTTACTTTCTAATACAGTCAGTTCCTATATGTGTTTGCTTTTTCATTATGCAAATGCTGTCATTGGGTCCAAAAATGATAAAATGGTACTTGGACACCTGATATTTTGGCCTTTCTTGACCTTTCCAGTTTAATCGTTTTAACTATTCAGGGCCTTTAAGCATAAAAGCTTTCTAACTAATCTAGGGGGAGTGTTTGATATTTTTTTTTTACAGAATTGGTTTTTTATTGAAAGATAGGTGCACTTCAGTTTTTAAGAAAATGAACAGAGAAAATCTGACTTTTCCTTATTATAGAGAAAAGCGACTCCTGCCATGTATTTTTGTATGGCTGAAGGCTGCAGGAAGGCTCAGCAAACTCATTTCATACAAATTTAGTAAGGATTTTTATGCTGTTCCTTGTAAACATAGGAAGAGCATTTTTGCTCACTTAAGTAGAGCACAGTTGAGCAATGTAATTATTTAATAATGCTTATCTCAAACAGAAGCCTGTTACTAATGAAGGCTGTGTGTCAAGTAAACCATTTAATCACAAATTATTTGTTTGAAAGATGAACTGTCACCATAGCAAAAATTTGCCACATGGGGAATGCTTTCTCTAACCTCTTAAGGTTCTCTAGCATCCAATGGTGAACAGTTGAATAGCAAAATATTTGTCTTTTCCTGTTTTATTTTGTTCTTCCACAGAAGTGAAAGAACCTGCCTAGTTTCAAATAGAAGTTAAACACTCAAAGAAAAAAAAAAGAAAGGGGGGGGGGAGGAAAGGAAATGAAGTGTGCTGAACATTCCATCATATGCTTAAGAGCAATCAGAACTAGATAGCTGCCACTTTTCTAATATACTATTACACTGGACACTACTTATTTCTGTTTTCCAAACTGCACACTGGCACCAAATTCTCAGCATTCCTAGCTATAAAAAATTAACTATGTGAAAAGTGTGCATTAATTGCAAGACTGTCTTGCAATTGCCAAATCTATTGCCCAAATTGAATTGGGGGTCATAGAAGATATTACAGCGCTGCATTTAGAAATAACATAACTTCTAAAGCAGTGAATCTGCTTCAGAATTACTAATCTCAATAGAATGGCAAGGGTTGTCCCTTGTATCCATGTCCAGGTGTCGCAGGCTTCCTAAGGACCAGGATGACAGTCCAGTTTTGTCTCAGAAATACAGGGTACTGGTGCTTATGACTTATGGTGGTTTTCTTGAAGTCAACTCAATTATTATCCTTTTAATCTTTTATTCAGACAGATAGTACTTCTAGGCTGGTGAGGCGTTTGTGTGATGAGTTCTCCTGGTTTAAAAGCATGCTTGCTCTTTCTTTGTCAGCTCCCTTTGGAAGCATGGAAGAATTTCCTTGATTCACCCTACGGAGTGAGGGTGGTGGATGTTTGGGATGCTACAGTTAGTGCTGCCAGTGCTTTTCTAACCCACGCTGATGCGCCAGGCGCTTGCCTTGCTAGTTAGGCCCTTGAACAACAACATGAAAAGTAAGGTGCTTGTGAGCCTGGTGAAGTGAAAAAGGGTTGAGATGGGCTGCTTATAATACCAGAACATGTTGTTTCCACACCCAGGCTGTTATTTAGCTGCGATAACCCATCTGGTGCTTGTCCCCATAACCTGCCCAGCCAGCAGCAAAATGACAGCTAAAAATAGATGTTTTATAGCCAGAGCTCCCAGAGCAGTGGCAATTTGTAGTTCAACTGAGATTCTAAATAAACCTAGAGAATATTTTGACATAAGAACAGATGCATTGTGTTCTCCTGCTTGGCTTGAAATACACTTTTCCAAAAAGTAGATAATCGTGATGAAATACGAACAGTAGGCGTGAGGTTATAACCTGAGGTTAATAGAACCTAATAAATAGGTTATTTACAGTTTTATTAGATTCATTTCTCTGTTTCTTTGTTCTTTATTATTATTATTATTTTTTTAATTTCCTGGTTTGTTTCGTTGGCTGTAAGAGCCTGCTATTGTTTGACTGGATCATGTTTCCCAGATGACTGAGCCATTATTATAAACAAATCCTCTCCTAGATAAACTAATGAATAGCCTGCAGCAGTGTCCACACACAGAACATGCCTGGCAGGGTGCAGCAGGGTAGCTTGAAGATAATCATTTAACAGGTAATTGTTTTTCAAGCATCATAGGTTCTACATATAAAATAGATTGGGATGCAAAGACTTATGTGTTCCTGTGGCTAAGAGGTCCCCAATATTTTTAGATGGTGGCTGAATTCAAGTATATTTTTTATATTACTTGTTTACATGTAGGGCCAGGATTTTTTAGTGTAAACATAACCAAATTCAATAAAAGCCAGTTTTGTTATGGTGCAATTTTGAATTTAACTGGGGGGGTAGAGGGAAGGTATTAAGTTGAACTTTTCCTGAAATGAAGTAGATTTGTCTGAGATGTCTGCCATTTGAATGCTTTCCAAAATGGTTACCTGGCCCAAGACACAGTGACTATACAGCAACTTTCTAGTAAGCTGCAATGGAATCACTCAGTTTACTTGCTGGGGCGGCAGAGTCGACTTTTGTTGATGCATCAAACAGTAACCTACTGTTTTCTAAAACAATTCTGTCTTCTTGCCAGGGCCTCCCAATGGATTGTAGTGTATGTATATTTACTTTGTGTGCATAAGTGTGACTTAAGTGTACTGCTGATGACAGTAAAGAAATTGCAAGTAAATGTCTGTTAAGCTGAAAGAGGGATTCAGAAAGTGAGTAAAACTTTTATCTAAACTTAAAATTATTTAGAAGACCTTTAACTGAGAGGGCTGGATTCAATGCATTGTTGTGTTCAATTTTAATAAAGTGATAGTGTTACTAATCTATCTCATCGTGAACGTTGAGGCTGGGTAAGGCTGTAACCAAACATACTTTTGTACTAGCCAAGTAAACTGTGGAAAAATAAACTTAAAATTAGACTTTTTAAGCAACACATTTTTTGGAGATGTTTAGGGAAGATGAATCTTGGGACCATTCAGCCCCTGAAAGGTGCATGTTCTGTATTAAAAGTGTTATTTTAAAGCCATCTGCTAAAATATGCATTGATTAAACAATTTAAGACAACATGGCTGCTTTTGGAGTGTATGAGATAGAATGCCAAGCAATCTTCTGCAAAGAGATCTGCAATATTGAGCAAGAGTGCCCTGATCTAGCTGTTGGGCAGACCTAACGTAATGGAAAAAGGAAGTACATGTGTATTTCTGGCTCCAGAGGCTGGTGAGCCAGAGAGGAGACTGTCACTCCTGCTGCTGCACCCCAGGCTACACAGGAGTGTTGTGACACCTAGCACCCGTTCAGGGTTTGAAAGAGTGGCAGGGAGGTGGAGATTGACAATAATTGACAATAAGTGGGGAAGGGAGCTGCCCTTTTGTGTCCCTTTGTCTTTGCTGTTTTGTGATGAAGATGTTTCTCTTTATTTGCTCTTGTCCTGCTTTCTTGTTGGCATTATGATTTTGCAGCTTTTGGAGGTATTAATTTAAACCTATACATTTATGACAATAAGCATTTAAAACCATTTTTTATTTATTGCAGTTACATTCTTACTTAACACTCTTCAGGCTTAAAGGAACCTGTGCCCCCCTCCCCTTACTAGAGAATATCTGAAGTATATCTTGTTCCTTGCAGTTTGGTCACCTCACTTGCCCTAAGTTGTGTGATATGGGAAGAGCTGTAAGCAGAACCAGACTTTACAGTTGTAGCCTTTGTTGATCCCATTCCTGGAAGATGACACTTCAGATGAAGTGTATAAATCATTTACTTCTCACAGAAGTTATTTCTGGAGTGAGGGTTGCGGGGGTGAGGGGGGTTTCCAGAATAGCACTTGCAGTGGGAGACTGTTCCTGTAGCCTCTCACCCGTCTTGTTAGAATAATCCAAAGGTAACACCCTAGGTGAACCTTTCCCAAGAATACTGGCCAATGTAGCCAAGTAGGTTGAAAAACTATTTCATTTACAAGAGAAGAACCAGGCAACTTGGTGTTTATTAGCAGAGCATGCTGGAATAGCGAGCGCACTTCGGTCTGTGGAATGTGAAGTGTCTGTTTGGGGGAAAAAAAAGAGGCTAAACATTTTTAGCAACAAAATATCAGAATATCTTCTGGTCCTGACCTGGAAAAGCATCCAAAAAATTTCTTCAATAAGAAAATGAAAATTCCTTATAAACATTTACATTTTGAGGAGAAAGCCTGTCTCGTGTTTCTTTTGGGGCAGAAGAATGTCCCAAGAGTGAAAATTTTTTTGCAAAGTCTGTTCTTAAAAGCTATGGCATTCAACCCTTTTACAATCCTCTTGCTGGGCTTAAAAAGAGGTTGCTAAGGAAGAAGTTTGGCATCCAAAGCCTAACTTTGATGTTAGGCAGACAGAGTAAACGGTCATGAAGAAGCCAAAGCAGGTACTGGTTTAGTGTGAGTCTCGGCAGCCTTGATACTGGCACACGTATCAAATACATAAAAATTTACTTGCAACCCAAGCACTTTGTTTTCCCCTGGATTGCCTGGAAGAAGGTCTTGGTTAAGAATGTGGAATAGCAGGCAGCTCCACACGGTAGTTGGGGACCTGACCTTGTGATTCACAAATCACAGGTTGCCGTCATGTGGTGCTGTTTGACAGTTGTCTCTTCTATCACATTTCCAAATCCTAAATCGAGACATCTAAAATTGCCATTGTGTCCCTCTGTCCTCCAGCATAAATAGTTTCTGCTGTTCCTTGTTCCCCATTCTTCCCTAAAATGCTGCTTTTCTGCCATTTTTTTCATGTCATATCTCCTCCAAATTCTTAAACTAACTCCTATCATCCTGTTTCCAGTTGTGAAGAAGTGAAAATCATGGGCCAGTTTTCAAAGACAGTCGTTTGTGTTTTAAAAAGCATTAGTGTTGTGTTAACCTTATCTACTCTATCTACTTTTTTTTTTCCCTTCATATTCATACATTCCTCCTGAAGATAATGATGGAAAAGGATTTAGCTTTTGCTTCTCCTATCTTTTCTTAAATGTTAAAAAATGCCTCTAGTGCCTTCTGTTACATCTCCTGTCTTTATGACTCGTTGCTCTCTCTCTTTCATTCTTGTCTTGGACCTTGTGCTCAGGGCCTTGATCCTCACTTCCCGCATTCTTTTGAATCCTGCAAGGATTTAAGATGCTTTTTGTTCATTCCTTTCACTTGATGGAAGGCAAATAGGAATTTGGGGATACTTTGCCATTTCTCCTCCTAATAAGCTGTAGGAGTGTTTCCCTGCCTCTTGGAGGGTAGAGGATGCATTATCCAGTGATTATTCTGTAATTTTTCCATCCTGGTGTGCGGACTTTTTCCTTTGCTTTAAGTTAGGTTCTAATGGATTGTGGGAAACAAAGGCAAGTCTTTGGTGAGATAGTTGGTTAATATTGTCCCAATTTATGTTGGAAAAGGTATGACATTAAAAAGCACACCAAAAAAAAAAAAAAAAAGTGTGAAGGATGTGCTCTGGAATTAATAACAATTTGAAAGCTCTGTCTGAGATACCAGATTGTTTCCCTACTGATGTTTCTGCTCTACTAACCCTATCCTATAAGTGGCCCATATTTCAAACAAGAACAAAACCGGCTAAGTAAACCAAACAGGGATGAAACAGAAAGATGGACGTTTTATTTACAGCACAAAAGTCAGTCTATGAGAGTAACACAAAATTAGGGTCCCTTTCCTTTGTTTACCCTACTGCAAATTCGTTTGCTTAGGAGCAATAAGAGTTAATAGTCAAACTTTACAATATAGTCAGAGATTTTCTCATAAAATGTATAACAGACTCTGCCCAGATGGCAAATGCTGATATGTAAATCTAAAACATGAAAATTTCCATTGGGGGCCAGATGGTAGTTTAATGTGAGTTGTTTAACATTTAGGTTTATCTTATTAAAACTGCCATTATAAGTCCAAACTAGGCTATCTGTGTAGTGGGGAGAGCATATAACTAAATGAACAAAAAACCAAAGCATGAGAAAGAGGCACCCTTTACTTCTATGGCTCACGGGAAAGCAGAGCAAGTCTGAATCTGGGGAGAGAAGTTCTTTCTCTGTTTGCAGAATCGGCAATAAAATAAACAAAATCACGACCAGCTTGCCAGGGAAAAAGTGCTCGAAACATACAACTCTCCCAGAAGTTAGGCACTTAGATAATGGTAATACATACATTAAATACCTTAATGTACTTCCTCCCAAATAGAGATTGGTATTTGGTGGGAAAGACCTGAGTTCTAAATTAGGGGAAAACATTGCATCTGAAATCCCTCTCGGTGAACAGCCCTACTTCCTCATGCCGAGGAGAACCGGCTTTTCCTGCGCCTCCTTTCAGCTGCTGCCAAAGAAATCGTTTCCTCTGATGCAATTCAAAAAATTACACAAGACAGGAAAGAACAAACGGGCACTTGTGGACTAAGTCACATGAGGGCCGCTGGGGCCCTTACAGTAAATACGCATGATATTAAGGGAAGTGGTTAGCCTGGCTCCAAAATGCAGTCACAAGCCTCTGCTTAGGCAGATCCTGCAGAGGATTCTTAGTGCAGATATTCCTGTTTGGGTATTCATCTGGGCTTGCTGTTCCCCTGCTCCCCTTCCAGAGAATCTTTTTGATTCCAGTATCATGTCGAGCCATCTAAAAGTGAGAGGGTAGCTATGGCATAGGCAATGCTTGGTACTTTTTAGTAGCTTTAGTTAAGCACTTCAGATATTGAATGCACAGTCACTTTTGTGAACCTTTCACAATGGAAGGAAAAAAATGTTGTGGTGTTTAAAATAGAGTGCCTGTATATCTGTATACATACATCTGTGTGTGTGTGTGTGTGTGTGTGTGTGTGTGTGTGTGTGTGTGAGAGAGAGAGAGAGAGAGAGAGAGAGAGAGAGAGAGAGAGAGAGAGACACCAAGAGAGACCAAGAGCACGCGCTAATGTTCAGGAAGGCTGTGGGGTGGCTGAAAGAACAAAATTGCAATATATTTGGTTTTGGCCTGATTTTTTTTTCTTGCTTTGCCACTATCTTATGCTGGAGGTTGTGGTTCATTTGTCAGTGAATCACTGATCAGTGTTGTCTCCGTTAATTCTTACCTGAGACTTTGTATTAATGCTGCATACTTTGTACTTTCTTGAAAGGAGCAATTATAGATAAGCTGTAAATGGCAGGTTAGATTAAATCAACACACTCTTTGAGTATTTTATATCATAATTTGCTCAGCAGAAGAATGCTTGCTACAGGCAGCCCATTCACATGAAGCATAATTATTTGAATTATATGCTATATATGTAGTATATATAGTATATAAGGATAATATGACTATATATAGAACTTTTCAAGGTAAAAATAGCAAGGCTCTTTTCTCAGTTATATAATGATAATTAAAAAAAAAATGTTTTTCAGTGTCACACACACAAATAAGAAAAAGGTGTTTCTGACAGACAGTGCTCTCCAGGGTAAAACACAACTCTCTAACAAAGCTCTTGCCGTTTGCCAGAGACAAGATACTGGACTAAATGATTACCTCATATCACCGTTTTACTGT
>VZSV01000050.1:398760-419848 GCA_013398735.1 Nothocercus julius | reverse complement strand
ACATGCTCAGTACGTGGCAGGTAGAGTAATTTGAATGTGATCTGAAAAGCAATATTGCTTCTGAATTGACTGGCGTGCAGCTACAGAGACTGCATACACCTGCACTGTTTCTTCTGCCAGCTGGTATGTCCCGTCCCACAAATCAGACGGCACTTAAAAGATGCTTGTTTTGATAACAAATATATCCAATAGATTTAGGAGTTGTACCTTAAAGTTTTGCATTAAGGTTGCATATTTTTCTTCTTATAGAAAATGTGTTTTCTATCTGCTTTTTTAGATCTCTCTCTCTCTCCCCCACCCATTTTGTGTGTGTGTGTGTGTCTGCGTGCGTGCGTGTGCACGCCTGTGTGTTTAACACTATTCCTGTTCTGCAGTCTGTTGTGAACCAGGGGGAAAAAACAACTCTATTAATACACAACCTTGTGTATTATGTGTGTGCACACACACGCGCGCGTACACACACACACACACACACACACACGCGCGCACACACACACACACACACACACACACACACACGTCTTTTGAGTCATGTTTGTAAGGGTGCCTTGTAAATGAATAATTCAGAAATGAGCCCTAAAATCTGGATCCTGCAGTTTTATCCAGAACATATTGCAAATGCTCCAAAACTTGGAAAGGGTTTGAGTCTGCTGCAGGAGGAGACAATGAGCAGCTGGTAAACTACTGGCCCTTAATGAAGCTCTACCATATTGCAATGTCTTCAATTACTGCAGAACCTAATTAGTTCATTTTACTCTGCCAATCTGGAAAGACCAAACATTGTCTTGGACAGCTACTGCAAGTATTTCACTTCTTCATTGCTGGCCATTAAAGCAGAGTTTGGTCTCTCACAGCAAAGAGGTTGTATGTGCCTAAGGTGCCTGCATTGTATAAACACTCAGACATTTTATTTAACTGTCTGATTTTAAAAAAAGTGATTAGTAACTAGTAGAAATAGTTCTTGCAATATATAAATGTGAATGTTAATAGTGTATAATCTTTAATGAAGAAATGAGAATTTTGAATTGGTTTGTTCAGACACTGGCTTGCACTAAAGCTCTTTGCCATAAATGTTGTTGAGAGGTTGTCTTTTTGAATGGCAGCATGACTTGGTGTTTAGGTTACTGTGCTTCTCTTTGAAAATAGTCGTTAGAGATAAGGGAATGTTTTGTTTTTACTTTGGTGGATCACTGTGGTTATGCTAAATTTACTTCTTCAAGTCTAGCACTGCTAACGGAATCAGTAAAGATCTGTAAAAATAAAATGCTGGCTTATTACTTCGGGTGTGCTAACCTGATGAGCAAGTTCAACATTAAGCATTATTTCTGTGCACTGCTGCTAAAAGGTAAATTTAAGAATAACGAAATATGCCATGAACTTGTAACTCCTAGGCACTAGCTAGAACTTATAGGTGAAAACCAAACCTGACAAGTGTAGCCACCAAGAATTAAAATGCTCCATCAGCTAACAGCCTGATTGATGATTCTGCTGAGTGCTACATTTTCTTCACAGGAAAGTTCTTAGAGATGCTGAATGGTTAGACAATTTAAAAGCAAATCAGAACAAAAAATCCCATGCAATTAATTGAAAGTGATTGTAGACAGATGAAATATATAAACTAGATGAATTTCCCTAGATTGCAAAGGTTGCTTTGTCTTCTCAAACATTATAGCTGTATTTGAGTGTACAGAGGATGACTGATTTACAGGAAATTTAGCTCATTGTTAGCAGTCTGATAAATGGCCAACTCTGTGATGAGCCAGAGCCCAACTGATTAACAAGATTTGACACCTATTAACTTATACTCAACTGTTCCAAGTCAGCCACGTTTAGAATGACAACATGGACTAAGATTTAAATTACAAGTTTTTACTAGTTGGTCTCAATAACTGAGTTTATTGCTACAGTGATGTTATGTCATTTGGTGACTTTAAAACAAGTTTATCTTCCAGCTCTGTAGCACTCTGTTGCTGATTTTTAACATTAATACTGAATACTGTAATGGAACATAAATATTTTTAAATGTATTTTGCAATATAGCTATTATAGTTATTTCAGCCATGCTTCCTGCCATGTATTTAGTCAGCTTTTACATTTTTTAAATCACACTGAAAGAATTTACATGAGCAAACTTCAACTTTCAATTTTTCTCTTGAAGAAAAAAAAAATTCTTAATGAAGTCACATAATTCTGACTATAACTTGTTTTTCTATTAGCTAATGTGGGAAAGAAAAAATTGTTTATCTTCTGGCTAGTTCATATGTTACCTTAACTAATTATAACAAATTGCTTTGTTCCTGTGAGCCTGCGTGGGGGCCAGGGCAAGCAAACCATCACCGTGCCCTTCAGAAGGGGCATATAGTTACATGTATTTGGTTAATTTGGTAGGATTAAGAGTCTAAGCCTCAGTTACATGAATCTACAAAATTAAAGAGATTTGCTATTGTTCTAAACCAGTTTTACTGGGATGGAGGCCTGCTTTAAAGATGTTTTTCTGTTACAGGATATGAACTTGATTGACATTCTTTGGAGGCAAGATATAGACCTTGGGGCAAGGCGTGAAGTTTTTGATTTTAGTCAACGGCAGAAGGAGTATGAACTTGAGAAACAGAAGAAACTTGAAAAGGAAAGACAAGAGCAGCTACAGAAGGAGCAGGAGAAAGCCTTGCTTGCTCAGCTGCAGTTAGACGAAGAGACAGGTGAATTTGTTCCAATTCAGCCAGCTCAGCTTGTCGAGTCCGAAAATACTGAGCCACCAGACAGTTTTTCACAGGTAAACTTTCGTATGTATTTGTGAACGTTTTCAAAGCTCTTTCCATTCACAGGAAGACATAGTGGCTACCTACAATTAATTTGCATTCTTTGCTGTAATGGAAGATTCTTCAGTTATTCAAAGATGCAAAGATATTTTTTCCCTTTCCTATTTAGAGCACACATACTTCAAAACCAGAAACAGAAGCCCTGTCCTTTGATGACTGCATGCAGCTCTTGGCAGAAGCCTTCCCATTCATAGATGACAATGAGGTAAACGCTCCGTTTCGTGGCTGCTCCTTGAGGGGATCCATCTTATTTCTTATTAAGATTGGTCACAACCATGCTATTAGCTTGTGAGATGGCTTCAGCTTTGTCCCCACACCAACTCCCAACAGGAATAAAGCATTATAGGAGTCCTAAAGCAAGGCTGCATTGGTGTGGTGGCGTGGTGCTCATGTTCCTTGTGCTTTCCCTAGGGTTGCAGTCAGCATGCAGTTTATGACCACAGCTAATGGCAATCATTCCAGTTACTACAAATAACAGTAGGGGAATTTTGTGGTTGGGTCACTTGCATAGTTCAGCTATCTGGAGTTGGGATATTTGAGTTGCTTTGCTTATTGCTACAGTGATGTTATGTCATTTGGTGAATTTAAAACAAGTTTATCTTCCAGCTCTGTAGCACTCTGTTGCTGATTTTTAACATTAATACTGAATACTGTAATGGAACATAAATATTTTTAAATGTATTTTAAAATAGTCCCAGACTATTTTATGTGGTAAAGGTATGTCCTTCACCAGTCAATTGGTAGCTTTTTTCTTATTTTTTTTATTTAATGTGAAAACGGCTTTCATCGGGATATCTATATTATCCAATTATTTACAAGAAGCGTTTTTGTTAAGAAAGAACTTCTTCTTGTTTTGCAGAAAGGGTAGAACACCAAGAACAGACTTTTGCTTTAGACAATTCTAAGTTGTTTATACTTTTTAAAATACTCCAGGTTTCTTCTACTACATTTCAGCCACTGGTTCCTGCCCACATGGATAGTAACCCAGTCTTCATGTCTTCTACTCAAACTCAGCCTGAAGTTGAATCGCCTGAATCACCTGCCTTAGTTTCACTTACCGACGCAGAGAATATGCAGGACATAGAGCAAGTTTGGGAAGAATTATTGTCCCTTCCAGAGTTGCAGGTAAAGGTGTTAGCTTTAATTAAAAAAAAAATAAATAAATTAAAGAATACATACAGAAAGAAAATTGATTCTCTATCAGAATGCTGTAGTATAACAGGCTGTCTTCCCAACCAGAACTTCCCCATGTTTGTTATTTGCCTCTGAATGCAACCCACTAAATACAGTATTACAGCATGATCATGGTGAATGTAAAATGGTACTTCTGAACTGTGGATCCAGTAACAACAGGAATTGTTTCCACAAGCATTGCTGTAAATGTATTTTTGACAGTATTTAAACAGATTGTGTAAATCATTTATGGTTACTTTCATTTAGATTTTTGTCTTCAACTTCTGTCTGAGGGGAAAGGTTTTGTAAAGAAAGCGGCAGAAGAGATAGGCATCTCTTTTTTATATACATGTATGTTTATATGCCTCTTCTGTGTAACCATTGTTTATATATATATGTTCAGTAAGAACTAATTGTGTAATGTACATGAAAATAATATTTCCAAGAAACAACTAGCTGGCTGAAAATCATTTTCCTGTATTCCTAAATTGTGCGTTACAAGGGGCATCTAGTTTGTTTTTTCTTTCTACCTTTCTTATGGTTTTACTTATATTTTTATTTAGGTTGATTATAAAATTGAGTAGATTTGTTTTTCCATTTATTTTTGTAAGACATTGTGGTGCTGCAGCATGATGTTGTTAACACAAGAATGAATGCTTGATGGAACCCCTGCCAATCTAAATGATGCTTTAAAAAAAAGTGTGTGGGGATTGCATCTTTCTTCTGCTTGTCCTATTTCCTTAATCTTTGTAGTTTTAAGAAAATTCCTAATTTTCTAATCTTTGTGGTTGTGATAGGATTAAAAGCCTCACACAAGGACAGTTTAACTGTGAAGAGGCAGCAGGGAAGTTGCAAATATAAAAATCAAAAGAAAAATCATCTATTGCAGTAATTCTGAATAGTGTTTTGAATAATCTTCTGAAAAGAAGTGAGATAGTTGAATTGAGGGTCTCTTCCTTCTATGAATTATGTTTGAAGAAAAGAAAACTCTTTGAAAAGCTTAAGCCCTGTGTGATCTCCATTTAAATTAATCAGTGTGTGGTCCCTTCTTAAGAGAGACGGATTCATGTCAGTAATTGCCTAGTTCTGCGGGGACGGGAGGCACTTGCTTCAGCTTCGGTTAGGATACTGCCACCCTGGGGTAAAGCACATTGCTCCTGCAGCCAAAGAAAGGCCATCAATGCAAGAGGTTTAGGCAGTTGTGGTGACGTTAGGCAGCTTAACTAAAAGTAGATGGGGTGAATTAATGTTTGTGAGGCTTAATGGTAGTGCTCTCTGCTTCACAGAGAATGACACTTCTCTGCACCAAACAGCTGTTTCATTCAGTAGTACCTAAAATAATTTATCTTTTGAAGAAGCTAATCTTGTGATATGAAACTAGAGACTGCTGAGAAGCATGATTCACTAGTAATGCTCAGTACATCACATTTGATCATGTTACACTTATTTATTGACACCGTTATTTAGCAGCAGTGCTTGTGAGAGTTCCATGATTCCCGGGAGCACTTTAGCAGAGCAGGAGGGCTCCAGGAAATGTCCCCGTGGCTCAGTGTGCTGGAATGGGTCTGCAGCATCTTGTTGTGACCGACAGGCTCTGCTGCCTTAATCGGAGTAGCTTTGAACAGAGCTCCTTGCCTTATGCTCTGCTCTGGTGTCTACAGCGTTCTCCCTAGATTGCCTCTCCATAGTAAAACAGTGTTCTGGCAATCTAGGTCACAGCAACATTGTAATAGCCATTTCATGTGCATGTTGCTTGGCTAAAATCCAATGTTTGTGGATTATATAAAAAGATTTTGTTATCCATTGGTGATGTATTTCTTTATTTCTGGAATTTCTTTATTTTTCTCATGCAGTGTCTTAACATTGAGAACGATAACCTGGCTGAGGTAAGCACAATCACAAGCCCTGAACCAAAGCCAACAGAGATGCACAACAGCTATAATTACTACAACTCATTATCTACAATGAAGAAAGATGTTACCTGTGGTCCAGATTTCCTGAATAGTGTTGAAGGTCCCTTTTCCAACATTTTACCACCAGAGGACACCAGCCAGTTGAGTGGGAACTCTTCAAATCACACTTCTAATTCAAGCTCTGATTTCTGTGAGGATTTCTATGCCACCTTTGTTCACACAAAGGAGAACAGTAACACTGCCACAACAAACACTATCAGTCAGTCACTTGTAGATATTCTAAGTGAACCTATTGATCTTTCCAGCTTCTCTCTGTGTAAAGCCTTTAATGGTGACCTCTCAGGAACTGCACCAGAATGTAATGATTCTGACTCTGGTATCTCACTGAACGCCAGCTCTAGTATCGCGTCGCCCGAGCACTCTGTGGAATCCTCTGTGCACGGAGATAAGACTTTGGGGTGCAGTGATTCCGAGATGGAGGAGGTGGACGGCGCTGCGCCCCTGAGCAGCGCCCAGCCATGTGCCCGGCCTGGCCCCGACCGCGCGCCCTGCGCCCTGGGGAGCAGCGCGCACGGCGCCGCGCTGCCCCGCGCCAGCGCGCCCAAGAAGGAGCCGCCCGCCAGCCCGGGCCACCCCAAAGCTCCCTTTGCAAAAGACAAACCCGCAAACCGCCTTGGAGCTCCTCTCACCAGAGATGAGCAACGAGCAAAAGCTCTGCAGATCCCCTTTCCTGTAGAAAAAATCATCAATCTCCCTGTTGATGACTTCAATGAAATGATGTCTAAGGAGCAGTTCAGCGAGGCCCAGCTGGCACTTATCCGAGATATACGCAGGAGGGGCAAGAATAAAGTGGCTGCTCAGAACTGCCGTAAAAGAAAACTGGAAAATAGAGTGGAACTGGAGCAAGATTTGAGTAACCTAAAAGACGAAAAAGAGAAATTGCTTAAAGAAAAAGGAGAGAATGACAAAAGTCTTCGTCAAATGAAAAAGCAACTTACCACCTTATACCTTGAGGTCTTCAGCATGCTACGTGATGAAGATGGAAAGTCTTATTCTCCTAGTGAATATTCACTGCAGCAAACTAGGGATGGTAATGTCTTTCTTGTTCCTAAAAGCAAGAAGTCGGAGACTAAATTCTGAAGAGCAGCAGAGCTGGCTACTGCTCTTCAGATTGTTATTTTTGTATTGTCATCCAGATAGATTTTACTGTGAGGCAGAATGCAGATTTGGGTAATATTTTTTAAATGATTCTATGCAAAAGTAATTTTAAAGTTAATAACTCGTTTGTGGAAGATGCAGGTTTAAAACTAATAAGATAATGCAGATGTATGTATGCAAAATTTGTAATCTCACTTTTATAACAGGCATTTCTTTCTTATAGTACCACTTTGACTAGTTTCCATATACATGTAAATATTTAAAGACACCATATTTATATACTGTTCCTATCTCTTGTTATATTCATAGATTTGATATATATATATATATATATAAATGATTTTAGCATTCTAAATATAACTTCTTGCAATACAACCTGTATGGCTTCTGATACCTTTTTTTATAAATATGCAGTAATGTTTCCCATTTTCTTATACGTTTATACTTGCTTTATATTTAAGATAAAATTTAGGGTAAAAGTTGGCAAATTATGATTTTGATTTGTTTTAAAGTTCATTAAACTTTTTTTACTGTACTTCATGCATATTTATTTCCCTGAAGTAGGTTACTTGCTGATTCCAACATCCTCACTGATTTTCTAAGGATCAGTCTTGGCGCAGCAAAGCTGCTGGCGCTGGGAGCTGCATCCCCCTCCTTGGCTCAGCTCCCTGCGGAAGGACAGTGTAGCAAACACGTCTCAGCTCTCTCAGGTGCATGTAACAATTTTTGTTTTATTCTTTGAACACTACATAAACTCATGATGGTATCTTCTCTCCAAAGGCATTTACCATCTGTTAATTAGAACATAGTCAGCATTATGCATTTTTCCAGCTAAAAATCTTGTTCATTTCTCACGGGTTGTTCTAGAAATGCTCTGTGCATCTCTGATCAACAGGCACCATTTGTCGCTGCTGTTGGATTTGAGGTTGCACAGTGTGACACAACACCAGCCAATTGCACTGGTTGGGACCTATGCTGAATTGATATTAACATTGCAGAATTGGAAATTATGATTTGTAAGAATAAAAAAATGGGACAAACAAAGAATTGTTTGGTTACTCTTCAAAAGACTCACACTTGTTTGTAATTGGAAACATTTTTGCAGTATTTCTTTACAGTGACGCATTGATCTGAACATTAAAAAAAGTCTCATCTTTATCTTCCCTGTGATCTTCTAACTCAGGTAGGGAAAAGGCTTCAGTTGTTGAAAGGGGGTTTAGAATTTTACTTACTGGTGAAGAACCTGCTTATTTTTTTGCAAGTCCTTAGCTGCTTTGGTGAATTTCTGTTATGCCCAGAAGGGGTTTTGTGCGCAGAGCAGGGCAGGGCCTTTCCAAGCGCTGGCCCTGGCCGGGGCAGCGTGGCTGGTTCAAGGCCCTGGTGCCGCGGCTGCCGCAGAAGCAGCAGAACGTGCCTGGCCCCGGGCACCCCCTTTCCGGCAGGGTGGGCCGGGTTGAGTGTCCTTAGAGAACCGGTGCTGGCACCTGCCTCCTCCTGCAGGTCGGCTGGGGGTGTTTGCCAGGAAGCCTGTGCTAGATCAAGATACAGATGCTCAGGGTGCACATTACTTATTTTGTCTCATAACTTTCAACATTTTATCTACATTTTCAACAGTTCCTGAGCATTGAGGTAGTGTTGTGTAATTCTCCTTAGTTAATACCAAGGTGGAGCCTGTTCTCCTAAAGGTACACGGCAGCCTGTGGCTCCTGAGTGCAGCCAATGTCACCTTTCACAGTCTGCCCCCAGCAATCAGTGCCCCTTTTCACAAGCAGCTTTTGTTGAGGAGCCTGGCTAATTCCGCAGCATTTCCAGCCTTCCTCGCTGTGCCAGGCTCCTGTTCTGACCCGTTTTACAGAGGCTCTGGCGAGCAGTGGCCTCCATCCTGCCTCTCGCACAGATACTTGCTCTACTCTTTCCACCAACCTTGGCTCACCAGAAAGGAGGGAGCAAAGAGGGAGCTCAAAGACCTTGACCAAGAAGGTTGCAGTGCCCCTGCCCTGGAGCACCGCAGGAACCACGGTCCTGTTTGGTTGTGCCCTCGGTGGAAGGCAAGGAGCCCCAGCACCAGGAAAAGGCCCTGGGGCTTTCAGCTGCTCCAGGCCTGTTCCCCACCGGTGATAAACTCACAGCAGGTTCTTGTCTTTCAGGTAGCTTTTCATACTGTGTTACTTACCAGAAGCTGTCCAGAGTGAGGTCCTGCCCCAGCACACGTCTATATCAGAGCTGGCAGACAGAGTTTGGAAGGAGTGAATTAAGCACAGGGCGGGGGGGAAGCTTTTTTTTTTTTTCCTCTCCAATTATTCTCTCCCTTTTTATAAGCAATGCCTTCTCAAAATCACCTGCGAGTAGTACAGAACTTAAGGCCAAAGAACAACACACAATCGTAAGTTTCAATCTCCTGAACACCACAGAGGCAGAACAAAGCACATCTGAGAAGAGAGATCTTTATTCTTTCCTTTTACATGGACAGGGAAGAAGGAAAGAGCAACTTCTCCCATTTTATTACGGGGGGACATCAGGCAGCTCGGTTGCTTGCGAGACAGTGTGCTCAGCCTCCCCCCAGACCCAGGCGGACCAGGAACGCTGCCACTTTAGGAAGTCACATTCACGCTCTCGCAGAAAACACTTACTGGAGAAACAGAAACGTGGGTGGTGCAACCTGCACTCCCAGGCTACTCACCTTGCGCGTGCCACCCTCCTGCCTTAGCGCCGTGTCCCTTCCTCTGCCCGCCTCGGGCTCACGAACCAGAGCCCCACGCTCTGGGCGCAGCAGGACTCGCTGCTCGAGCACGGGGCCAGCGAGGGCGCCGCGAGCGGTGCCGGGGCCGCGCACGCCATGGGGCACCCCCGTCACTGCCAGCGCCGCGCGGGACCCTCTCCTGCGCCCCAGCACCGCGCGAGACGCAGCGCTCTCAGTCACAGGCAGCGCTCCCAGCGACGGGACACTTTGGTGCAGCAGGAGCAGCTCCAGGGCCTAAGCGTTAAGGAGGAAGCCCCCGGAGCTACAGGTCTGGCCCAGCCCTCCGTTTCCTGGCAGAGGACTGAGAGCACTACAAAGGCAAAACTCCTGTTTCCTAATAAACAGGCTATTAAGCATCTCTGGTCCATCTAGATACACAATTAGTATTTAAATCACAAACTAGCTACAGGACAGAGATCTCAGAGGCCCCTGTTTTAATTTAGCCCCCTAAAGTGAAAGCCCTTATAACCTTCGCAGGGAATTGTTGTACAGGGAGTTGTTGTACTACACAACCTAATTTTAAAAACTAAATATAGGGGAAAACTATTCTGTTACCAGGATAAGAAAAGCAGTTAAAAACCAAACAAATGTCAAGGAGAGAGCTTACCCAGCAGACAAGCCCTGTTTGGATTCCATCAAAGAAACATTCTGCAGTAACTCACACCTTTACCCCTGACATTCGCCATTTGAAACTTTCCGTGTCACCAACACAATGTCTGTTGCACTCGCCTTGAAATACCCAACCAAATGAAGGGGGAAAAAAAGCCACAACATACGATTTTGGTACACAGGAAAACATCAAACCTGGAAAGGGCTGGCAGCAGTGCCAAGTTCTTCTACAAATCCTAGCGCAGCCCAGTCCTCACCTCGCACGCTGAGGGGCTCCAAGCGGAGATGATTCGTGTTGGTCAAAACCCGTAGTTGCAAAGATGTTAACGCTAAAGTTCAGGCACGTGGGAAGGTGACCGTATTCCTCAGTTTGGTGCAATAACCTTAGAGCTCTGCGCTCCCCAGAGTGGTGACAACAAAGGTGATGACAACACATTTCAGGTTTAAGTCATTTGACAATATACACTTTATTCTGATACAAAAGAAGAATTTTAACAAATTTCAATCCATTATGGACTATACTGGAGTTTGTAATATGCATGCTATTTTTAAACTTGTTTAACCACAAGTATTAAGATTTTACCACACCAGCACCATTGCTCTTGAAGTCTTTGCCAGTTATTTTAATACATTATTCTGTTTCCAATCTTGCGATATTATCTTCTACATGAAGGCCAGTTTTCTTCTATGGTGATACTTGGATTACTTTAGTTCAGGAAAAAGCTAATCTTAGACAGAGATGTCAACCTGTAGCACCCACAGTAGAAAAAGAACCATCCATCAGACACGTGCAGCGCAGGGAAGGTCAAGCTCTGTCATGCCCCACACCAGCTCGGAGAGGAGCGTTTGCCAGGGGGCGGCTCCGGGGGGGAGCGTGCGGCAGCCCCACGCCGGCAGGGGCAGCGCAGGCAGGGGCCCGCGCGCCACGCCAGCACCCCGCCGGCGTGAGCCGCCCCCTTGCCACCGTGCGGCATGTACAGGCTAGCCAGGTTAGGACAACGCGCTTAATTTCAACGGTTTCTAATGCCAAAACACTTTTATCTGCATCACTTGGGGCCCTTTTGGAGAAAGATGGATTTACTACTGAAAATAGCACTTGCTTGTAAGTTAACAAACATCCTGAGGCACCAAACACATTTCTGCCGTATTGCAGCTTAGGGACCAGCGCTTTGTTTCTCAACAGCAGCTGCTACAGAAACCCCCTCTGTTGCATTTTCTGTGCCATGCTTTTTTGCTCTCAACAGTATTTAAGAACAACCAGCTGGAACCTGTTAGGGAATGGACCCTGTGTACAAGGAGGGTTGCCATGGAGCATGCGTTAAACAGGTTCCAAAACTAGATTCGAATTCGATGCGGGGAGAAATGCACGTGCTGGCCATGAACCAGTATTTGCACTGCAAAGGAAAGGCAAAGATGCAGAAACAAGCC
The DNA here is from genome assembly GCA_013398735.1 of Nothocercus julius. Taxonomy (NCBI): domain Eukaryota; kingdom Metazoa; phylum Chordata; class Aves; order Tinamiformes; family Tinamidae; genus Nothocercus; species Nothocercus julius. The sequence goes on along the minus strand of VZSV01000050.1, from coordinate 408,008 downwards.
AGTCACCTCAACAACAAAAAGGTACCTGTATTTAAGACTGGACTGACCTCCCTGCAACATTTTTAATTTTGGCTCAGCCTTGGCTAAGGCCGGTGGCAGGGGGGAAGGGAGAAGGGGAGGAGGAAAAAAAAAAAAAAAAAAAGAAAAGTACTGAAACATATATACAGTCACTGAGAGATTTCCATGTCAGAACATCCTAATTATAGGAAAATCTCTACATTTTCAGTGGAAATTACATCAAATTAGCTTTTAATTGTACATATGTTGCAATATCAAGAGCTTGCTTTCTAGATACTTGAGACACAGCAGGTAATGAGTTAAAACACAGGAATCTCTCTGAATATCCTTAAGTTCAACTGAGATGCAAAAGCACACTCCATTTGACCTCATTTTTGGAATAACTTAAGCATTATCAACACAAAAAGTGACTTCACAGAACACTACGAGGCTCAAAACCATCCTGTTGACAATTTAAAGAGTTAAGAACAAAAATATTCCATATCTACAACAGTCTGTAAAACACAGAAGAGCTAAGGACGCACGTGCATAAAAGCAGTTCTCATGAAGAGCTGCCCCACTGCTAGTCATCCAATTCAAAGCAGTTCTGCTTTCAGCGGGGCATCACTTTGCAGCAATAGCCTCTGCTAAACCACTCTGAAAGCAACAGAAATCTGAAGTGGAATGACTTGTTAAGCCAGAATCAATTGTTGTGGGACAAAACCCTGTTTTAATCAATGCAGTATGTTCTCACTGGGTTACTGCAGCATGGCACTGCATTGCCCATGGCTGTGAAACGTGATGAAGGGTCTTAACCTTCTTACATCACACCTTAAAACCTCCATTTTTATTGCAGATTAATGGGCAATTTCTCAAAACCTGACTGCACGCTCCTGCCAACGAGAGCATTTATTTCAAGCATTCATTCCCATTTTGCCCAAGCCCAGACACACAGCAGTTTGGTGCCTGTCAGGAATGCAAAATTCTTGAACACAGATTATGTCAGCAAACAAGCCTCATCCAGACCAACGATTATCGGATAACATATGCTTCCATACTTGCCTAATATTTAAGGCTTTCCTTCATGGTAAAAGGCTGCTGAAGGAAAGCCTGGAAGGAAATAAGGGTTAAACAAGTGTTTTACTAAGCACTACAAATCTTACCCATTCAGAAACCTCCAATTGGAGAGGATGTGCAAGACATTCCCCATTTTGTCAATCAGCAGCTTCATTCAACCTGAAAATTAAAGAAATTACTCTTACCTTGTTAAAAAATCTCCCGCTACTCTTTTTAATTCATGAAAAATTTTAAAGGCAAACCTTACCTATGCTCATTGCCCTTCCTTTCAGGTCTAAATGCTAGACCTATTGATTTTGAGTCAACTCAAGTAGCTATCACTCAAGGAGGTTCCAAGAGGTGAAGAACTCTTGCTAGACTTTCTTCGATATTTCAGCTGTGATAAGCAGATTTAACTAGCCTTGGAAAGCTGCTCACTATCAGCACAGTATCTTATGCCTTCACTTTTCTGGAGTTGAAGCTGTTGCTCTTGCTGCCTCGTCATTCTTTAATTAGGCTGACTTCTCCATACTCAATAGGCTGCTGAAGTCCTTCCTGTCTTATGAGTCTCCTTAGCAAAGTATGGATCAAAGAAATACATCCTAGGTTCTTTAAAACTGGTTAATCACTGTCCTTGCAGCTTGCACTTTTCCACATCACAAACAGCAACTAAGCTATCCCACCCGCCTACACAGTGGTCACTTACAGGCTCCATCTCTTAAAAGGTTGCATACAGATCTTGTTCATAAAGTTTATTATGACACTATTTTTCAAAGTTAACAGTTGTCACAGTACAGCTACAAGAGGCCCTGTTAAAAAGAACACTGTCAATACATTCTAAGAAATTTAGAAATATCAGATCAGTTTTCAGAAGGGACATCAACCCCCTGCAACCAGATGCAGGCCCCAGGTGCGAGTCTACACTTCTCCTAAGTGTAGCAACGTACAGATCAAGTCAGTAATTGGGTGGCTCACTCCCTAGTGAGATGTTAAAGGTCTCAATGTGTTTTCATACTCCAAAGGGGTTGTTTAAAAAAGCCTTTATTGAAATACAACCTCCCCCCATCCCAAACCCAGCTTAATAAATATGTACAATAACAAAAGTATGTTCACTAAATCACCAATTCTTGCTTGAGGTTAGATATTTTAAAAACTCCACAGAGAATAATAATCAAGACTTTGAAATCCAGTTTGGAGTCTACCAATCTTGACAGCGATTTCTTGTTTTAGTGTACTGCAGTCTAAATACACTCCAATAACAGTGTTTAAATAACATTGTTTAATTTTTTTCAATAACACACTCATTTTTCTACTGCTTAAAATTATAATTCAATATGACTGATTATGACTCGAGCCATTTCATACATCTTTGCAGATTCATTCCTACACTGGAATTGCATTTACCTTATACTGCACATTGACCAAAGGAGTGAAACAGGTGACAATAATTCCACCACCATGTACTGCCAAGCGTCTGAGCATTTCTTCTATTGACTGGGTCCCTACTCTTCTGCGTCTAAATTGACACTGTCCTGGCAATAGCCGAGAGAGAGTCAGATCAGCTGAGAAAAGGACAGATGGGAGTGCCTCAATTTGGAAGTTATCAGTGAAAATTGAGTACAATTTCTAGCCATATGTGCTGATAAGATTTGCTACTCCAGTGTATCAAACTGTTACACACTATCATTTTACCTATGGAAACTTAAGACTGTACCACGTTTTGTTCTATATCGTGGGAAGTGCTTCTCACCAGTAAAATACAAACTAGGTTGTGTTTCTTCTGATCTTCACGCTCTTATCGGAGCGTAGGTAGCCACAAGGGAAGAGCTCGAGCGCTATGCTACCCAGCCCGTGGCGAGGGGGCTTTGGGAACGCGTTACCTGGGACTGTCAGGGATTACACCTGCGCTACCCTTGGCTCCCAGTCAGAAGAATGTGTCCAGAAAATTGCCTAGGGTGCATGCAAGAAAGTATATAGCCATTAAGTTATTTTGGAACATACCTATTACTCTCACTATGACACCTCTTTTACTTGAAACAGGGCAGTCTCGTGTGAGGGAGAGGGAAACGGGGAGAAACGAAGGGGAAGGAGATTGAAATTCCAAGCCACCCTCCCCACAGCGTAATTTTATTCAACAGAATCATCGTATACCCCAAGGAAACAGGCACTTGACTCCCCCCCCCAAACATACACACCCCTTTAACTTCTCGGGAATTACAATAAATAGAGAGATAAAAAACAAGTTTCTTTTTTTCTTCACCCAAAACTTGAGCGACTGCAGTTATCCCTTATACATCTCAAATGAGACTGGAGACAGCTTGAATGTGGCTAAAGTTGGTCTTGTTAAAATATTTATCATGCCTTATTTTCTTGAAGCGCTAGTACTAATACAGAGCTACAAATTAAAAAAATATGCACAAACCAAAGTAATTTGAAATTTTCATTTGAAGGTAAAGCTTAGTTCTATAATTCACAAACACTAATTTGAGTAACTCAATCCTAGTTATACATCTAAACAAACTATAATGTAACATACAGATGTTTTCCCTCTGTATGCCTATGTAACTCATGTCAATGACAGTTACATATATACACTGAGACTAGACCCCTTAAGACTGCAAATCAATAGGTGTTTCTATTGTTAACTTTAAATTAATACAAAATAGTAATTGAGAAATGCATTAATCCTCTCTATTGACTAACAAGGAAACACCCTAAACTACATTTTATTTCTGTTATAGAATTCTCTGTACTAAATGTGGAAAAACTGAACTACACAAATATTGAAAAGTTAAAAATTCCTTAATTTTTTTTATTCCTGGTACCACTACCACAATTTACAGGGCAATATACCTGATGTAATGGGAAAATAAAAAGAAAAAAGAAAGACAAAGCTACAACAGATAAAGACCTCAGGAATGTACATCTAATCGACACTACATTGCATGAATCAATAGCTGCACTTTTTGCAAACTGTGGCTATGACAGTCCTGAACAAGAAGGGTTTCCTGTTTAAGCTGCAGTAACTTTTCTGACTATGGATCATCGTTCCTTCTGTGGCAGATTTTACAGTTCCTCTAATGCATTTGGGACGACTGTCTCAAAGTAACCTGCAGCTTTCCTGACAACTCCTCGCTCTCTCTCCTGCTAAGAACTGTAGCCTGTTGAATACAGGATAAGAAAATTATTACTCTCAGTGAACAGTTGTACATTATTCATCATCATTATAAATATGCATTACACCTACCCTTTTTCGGTAGCATTTTTAGAATCTTCTACCACCATAGCCCCCACTTCCACTTCCAGAGCCATAACCACCTACCAAAAAAAAGAATATATACATATTGAAATATACAGCTAAGAACGTTTATCCAAGAAGACTTTCAATATAAAATGTATTTACCACCATAGGGACTGCCTGAACTTCTGCCACCAAAGCTGCCACCACCTTTCATGGGACCATAGTTAGATTGCTGCTGTCCACTGTAATTGCCAAAATCATTGTAGTTTCCACTGCCACCATAATTACCTGAAACAAATGCAGATTCATAAACCCACTCAAGTCCAACACTTAGGATAGGAAGCTTGTCAACATACCAGACAAGTGCCCCCATATTAGGGATTCAATATAAACATCAATAGCTGTTTAAAACACACACACAATATTTGTTCTCAAAAGCAACAGAAGTGCAAGAGCTACACTGAATAAATACAGCACAGTATAAATCAGTGTTCAACAAACTTACTCCCTAAACTTGCACTAACCCTTGCAAATTCTTTTTACTCCTGCCCCAACCACTGTAGTAAAGACTAAGCTGAGAAATATCACATCTGTCACAAATTTGGAGCAGCTTCCATGGAGGTCTGTTAAGAATTAACTCTACAGTTCAGCACAGTCAGCAGAGAAACAAAACACTCCAAGAACAGGAACAACGCTGAACTGATTGCTCAGCAGGACACAGGCAGCTCTGCTTTGATTAGATATTAAAGTGGAAGATGCTAATCACTTACCAATGTTTTACTCTACTTAATGCTGTAAAACAGTATTGCCACAAAGCAGTGTTTTCTTAGTCCAAGTAAATGGTATTCAAGAACTGAGGGTTTTGCCAGGACACAGCACTACCAGGACATTTATGTCAGTGAGTGAAATCATTATCATCCGGGACTGGTATCTTTGGTAGTTCTATAACTTACTCTTGGCCTTTATTCAAATACATTTCGTAACATTGCATCATCTGAAGCTGACCATGTGGACTACGGTCACTAGCACTCCACATGACCTCCTTTTTATCTGTGAGAGCCGTACATACAGGCCTTGTGCAGCAGAACAGGATAGCTGGCTTAAAAACATGCAAACATTACCTAATGCTTTATAGAGCACATATTAAAAGTTTAATGCAAGTTCAGCCAGATATAGTCTGGTAAAAGCTGCTTTTATAAATAGACTTTGAGTCACTCATTTCACAAGAAAACAGTTAAAAAAAAACTTGCACAAACTTAAAAGTCTAAGACAATTCAGAATAAACTGGTAACTCATGGCAATAGAGCCCTTCAAATAGTGAAAAGTTGAAATAGAAATCTACGTGATAGCCTCACACGCAAGTCTGAACTGGGCTGAACAGTATCAGGGAAATCTTTCCTCTTTCTATGGGTAAGGTTCTGCCCCCCTTTCCTCCTACTTCACCTCCAAACCCCAGACCTGTGGCTGCTGCTTCTTGAAATGCAAGCTGCAGGCAAAGCAATGCTGTGTAGTTTAACAAAGCTTCTCCAGTTGGGAGAAAACTTTCTTTACCTTAAATAATCTTTTCTGTTACTATCATACTTGAGTACAATCCTACTTCAAGCACTGCACAACTGAGGCATTACTTAAAGAACACGGATGTCTGAGTAGGCATCTTACCACCACCAAAGTTTCCCCCTTCATTGTAGCCATCATATCCTCCTCCTCCACCTCCATATCCACCACCTGGGTTTCCATATCCTGGTCCTCCACCACCACCATACCCTCCTCTGCTGCCATAGCCAGGACCACCTCCATAGTTGCCACCTTCAAAATAAAGAGAGAGTCAAACTAAGCATGTTGAAGTTAAACATTAGTACAATCAAGCTCATATTTAAAAATAACTACTATCTACCTGAATTAGGCTGTCTAAATAGAAAACATTGGTCTATGTTTGGAGTGTTATTACTAAATTTCCTTTTTGCTCATGCAAAATGAACAGAATTCCACCACCACACTGTATTAATCGACTCTTTACACTAGCGGCTTTCTGCCAGTACTATGTGCCATCCTCTTCACACTTCTATAAATTGAGAGAGATCAGTAGGCAAAGCCCTTAAAAGAACCCTTATTTTATAGTTTTGATCTAGACATACAGCTTTGCTTACACTTGTGTCAAAATTGATGAAGGATCTTTTTCCCAAATCACCAAAAGCATACCTAAAAGACTTAATACTCCAGGTGGTGACCTGGCCTCAGACACTTTAAAGAGTAGTTCTGAACTGGAAAATAGTCCCAGAGAACTCAGCATCGCTCAGTATGACTGCTTGTACAATCAGGACGTATTTCACTAGGGGCTACCTTGCCAATCGCTTCAATGAAAATACCGCTTCCACAGCTAACTTTGGCAACATTCACAGCCACCTTCAGACCCATCTTGAGAACTCACCCCAATTTCATCTTGCAAAAAGTAGTAACAACCCATCAGAAGCCTTACAGTTGTTAAAGAGTTCTGGGATCATTTAAAGAGACAGCTGGTCACTGCATTACCTGACAGATTTCTCAGTTGGTATCTAAATCTTCATTGCGCAGCTCCCAATAATGCTACACAGCTGCTTCACGACATGAAGCACGACCTCACGATACGACATTATTTTTAAAGGCAGAAAGCAAGAGAATTTTTTTTTCCCCACCACTTTTGGGAGGGTGGGGAAAGAAGGGGAGAAGGGAAAACAAAACAAATCCAAGAACCTCTGACTCTTGACTCTCAAGAGAGTAAAACGCTAGTCTGCAAAGCAGACTTGGTTTCCAAGAGGGAAAATAAAGACTTAAAGCTAGTTATAAAATTAAGAAAAAAAATCAGAGGGGGGAATGGGGAATAGAGGGGAATCCACTTACCATCACCAAATCCATTGTATCCGTCACCACCCCCAAAGCTTCCTCTGCTCCCACCACCGCCACCACCACCCCCATAGCCTCCTGGAACACAAAACAGATGAGATTTTTTTCCTGCACACACGGTAAGTGTAAAAGCTAACAGACACAGCAAATGAAGTCACATTTGGAGAAATATCCCGGTCACCTACCTCTTCCGCCAAAGTTTCCTCCTCGGCCAAAGTTTCCACCACCACCTCCGAAGTTTCCACGGCCCATGAAGTTGCCTGAGCCACCCCCGCGACCTAAAAAACAATTTTACTTCAATTACATTAACTGAAAAAGTGTCATAAAGTTATCATATGTAATTCTAAGTTTACCTCTCTGAGAGCTAGCCGTCTGCATCTCTTGCTTTGAGAGTGCTTTTTTCACTTCACAATTATGTCCATTTATGGTATGATATTTCTGAACTAGAAATAAGCACACAATCAGAAAGTTAGAATATCAAAACATTAAAAACAATACACCACAAAAAACTAACAAGATGCTATTGTAAGGTATGAGCATAGTTTAAACATTAAATCTACCGTATTTCTTGCAAATATTGCCAAGCTGCTGATTTACAAAAATATTACATCCCATGTGTTGCTTTTCTGAGAACTAAAGTTTGCCTCCTATGGGACTTCTGCTTAAGGGATTACATACCAACAATTTTATCAACTGTATCATGATCATCAAAAGTTACAAAAGCGAAGCCTCTTTTCTTTCCGCTTTGCCTGTCTTCCATGACTTCTATAGTTTCAATCTTGCCATATTTTTCAAAGTATTCCCTTAAATTATACTCTTCTGTATCTTCTTTGATTCCACCAACAAATATTTTCTTTACTGTGAGATGTGCCCCTGGCTTTACAGAATCCTGCAAAACCAAAAATTAAGTTCAGTGTTTTACACAACTTGAATGCTTCTCAATGCATGCCTAGTTAACCAAAACACTAACTTACCTCCCTTGAAACCGCTCTCTTTGGTTCAACCACGCGCCCATCAACCTTATGTGGTCGAGCACTCATTGCAGCATCTACCTCTTCCACACAAGAGTAAGTCACAAAGCCAAAGCCTCTGGAACGTTTGGTCTGTGGGTCTCTCATCACCTACAAAAACGCAGAGGAGACATCGTATTACTATACTATATTAAGTATCTGTATCTTTCCAAAAGCACAATTATTTGACACCTTACCACACAATCTGTGAGGGTGCCCCATTTTTCAAAGTGCTCTCTCAAGCTATCATCTGTTGTTTCAAAGCTCAGACCTCCAATGAACAGCTTTCTCAGCTGCTCTGGCTCTTTAGGCTCATGGCCCTACAAAAACAAACAAACAAACAAACAAAAAAAAAAAAAACCACACACCTTTGAATACAAATCACAGTTTTAAAATTTCACAGAATTACTCAGTGATCTGTGTACATTCCGAGCCAAACCAGAACATATTTACATGAAAACAATGACTAATATTTTAGACAGCATGCTGAGCTTAACTTAATGAGGTGTGGTTTTAATTAAAATAGTAACCAGTTAACAACTTAAGACTGCTCAAATGCAGACAGAAAGAAGAAACTTCAATGTACTAAATTCTTCTGTTCTTCCATCCCAAAGAAATTCCATTTTATGTCCACCTTAACTTCAAGCTGCAAACTGCTCTTAGGGATTTATAAAGAACTAGTGCAAGACAAAAGGACGTTTAACACTGTATAAGACATAATCATGAAAAATTACCAAAAGCTTAAGAAATCAGTGCTCAAGACAAAATAACCAAATCAAAGGTCTAGTCTTTTGCAGTATCCTGTTTACAACTTTAAAAAAAAAAAAAAAAAAAAAAAAGATTATTTTTATGCCTGTTTAAGAAAATTAATTATTAGTTTGTTGGAAGTACCGATTTTGTGCTGAGAACTTTGTTAATTGAGACCCAGACAAGAAAGTAGAAGTATTTATCTAGCTTTCAAAGTTGTGGAAAATACCTCTTAAATGTTTTGGACTTACTATGAAAATGAAACTGTAACATGTGGTTAGGAATTTGATCATGAGTGTGCATGTGTGTGTGTGTGT
>VZSV01000050.1:376804-398734 GCA_013398735.1 Nothocercus julius | reverse complement strand
TAACCCCTGCAGTAAGACTGGCATCTTAACAAGCACAGTCAAAAAACTTCAGCATAATTAAAGCTCTTGACAGTATCACTTCATATGACTTCAGTGTAGTTCCTTGTTAACAATGAGGTTCCTGCGCATTCAAACCACTCTGCAGCAGGAGCGCTGGCCAGAGCTGCTGCATATGACTTCACCTCTGCAGCAGGAATGCGCAATAGCATCCACTGTCTCTGCTGCAGTGAGTCAATTCGGACAAGCAGCAGCACAAGCCAGAGAGCTGAACGAAACAGATCCACGCACAGCCTTTACATACACATTTTTGTATGTGTATTATACTTTTACATGCATCTTGCTTCAAATGCACAGGTGAAGTGCTTTAGCCCGTGTCACTGTTTAAATAAGGAGAGTGAGGAGGGGGCACTGTCAAAAAAGTGGACCACACCACATTTGCCCTAGGGAGCAATGAAATTTGTGAAGCAATACATGGAGAAAACAAACAAGCAAATAAACAACAACAACAGTTTCTCAATCATATGCTGCATTAAGATTCTTTTATAATCTAATGCTTTATAACATTAAAATAGTATAGTTCCCTGTACAATCTTACTGTCCTTTGACACTAATTAATGCTCTGGGGTCATCTATTAGCAATTCAGATCATTTTTACCTTGGGGGGGAACCCACAAACAATAACAGAATTTTTCAGGTCACTCCTGGCAGAAGAGGGTTTTGCTTTTCCTTCACATTTCTATTATGTAAGCATGAACTGCAGTTTGCATTATGGAGGAAAAACACTTGCTGCTACAGCTTCACAAAGCTATCAGAAAATCTGTTGCATACTGTATTCACTCTCTTCCATCATTGGCAAGAAGCTACCCTCAGAGGTTCCTTATGTTATAGAAGCTCTCCACAGAAATGAAAGACAACATTTTCTCAGGGAAAAAGTCATCTTTTTTTTTTTTTAAGCATTTTGCTCTTACTGAGAAGAGTGCTCAGCGTCTACGCAGTGCTGTATCACGCAGGATACTACTTTGTAGTCCTTCACCAAGGTGCTAGCTGTAACACCACTCTTATGGGCAGGAAGCCCACAACACAGTTCCTTTCCTCCTCCCTGTTGCACCCCATGTAGTTGTGGAACAGGATTAGCAAACTCCCTCTCACTCAACCTCCAAGCCAGCATGCCACTTCATGGTTCTGTTTTTGCTGCATGTTCCGGGAGGGGGTGCAGGGTAGAAGGGGGGGAAAGTCAGCCTTTTCACAGACAGCAAATAACTTCTGTTTCTTCACATAAAGATTTTAAGGGAGTTTCCAAATATTTTTACACAATGTGAGAAGGCGGGGACTTTTTCTCCTTCAGCCCTGACCGGCGACTTTCCTCCCTCAACGCTTCGCTCTCCGCGGAACTGACGGCCTCCATTTTGTGAGCAAGCCCGTCTCCTCCACCCTCAATATGGAGTCGGGTAGGGGCGGGGCCAGGCGCGTGCGCAGTAGACACCTCCCCGCCACGTCCCGGCGGGAGCGCGCCCGCCTCCCCCCCGGGCGCGGCGGCGGCAGCAGCCGCCATGGCCCGGCGCGCCCCGACCGCTTCTCCTTCCCTCCGCAACGCCCGCATCGCGGCAACTGCTCCACTGCCTACCACGCTCGATACAACCCCCGATCTCTTCTGTCTACCTGCACCCCCTTTTCAGTCGGGGAGGGGAATAAATAGAATGTGTCCTCCCCCCCCCCCAAGTGATTCCTGTAGAAGTTCTTTTTTGTGGAAAAAGTCTCACAATTTTGGCACAATGCAACTCTATTTATTCCAAGCTAGCCAGAAGTTTGATTTTATGGCACTGGCTTTGAAGAGTCAACATTCTGAGTTGCAGCATTCCCGGCACCATGTGCTCCCTTGGACAAAGTGACTACCACAGTGTCCCCATAGCAAGGGAGCCTCTCGCTACACCTAAGTTATCTGCAGCGAAACCCAGGTAAAGTTAAACTGCCCAGTGCCCCGGGCAGCCCAATCCCCCGTTACCTCCTGAAAATCAAAAGTTTACAGACAACCAGGCACGATTAAGCCTCCTCTGTGAACCATTTTCTCTAGTAACTTAATAACCTCTAAATTATTTAGCTTCCAGGCAAAGCTACTTTCGTTATCTACAACAGCTTATTTTGCAGGCAGCTGCGACCAAAGTTATATTGTATCCAAGCCCCACGCCTAGACTGACATTGATGCATTCTTTTCATAAGGACTTTGTACACAATATTTAGATACAAAAATACTTAGGCTACAGGATACATACAACTCAAGCAAGGTTTGTTCACAACTAAATGATCCTCAGATTGCAATAGTGTAACACCTTCAGAAAAAGGTGGTTTAGCTAGCTAAAATATCTAGCCAAGCTAGAGAACCAATGTTAGAAAGGAAACAAGTAAATACAGACAGAAAATGCCATATCCTTTCTGAAGTCTGAACCTTCATCACACACCTCACAGTCTCTACTCGTGCCAGAAACAATAGAAAATAGTTATTTTTACTTGGTAAAGCCTCATTTTCATCCAGTGTTAAGTCAGCCATTTGTATTAAAAGCTTTATCCTCATTAAACGGAATTTTGAAGATCAGAAAAAAAAAGTCAAATTCCTGCTGATGTTCTCAATACAAAAATTTCTTGAAAAAAAACTATTTTGTTCCAATCACAAACAGTAAGAACATATTTGATCACTTTGTTATAACAGGAGAAAAAAAAAAACACCTAGGAAAGTAAAATTTCCCTCTTATGCTTAACATAACTTCTCATGCCTTTGAAGTTTCTTTCTTTTTTGCATTTTAAGTAATGATTTTACCAACATGGGGATGAAGACAGCAGGGAAAAAAAAAAAAAAAGCTCCAAATTAATCCATCAGACGGAAACAGTAGAGTTTTGCTACTCTTTTCTCCTTAAAGCTTCATTTTTAAATGAAAAAGGCAGCAGTCTCACCTGTGAGGATCGTCTTCCTTTCCTCTTGTAGTCTTCAACCTCTCTTTCTTCCTTAAGAGCAGACATTTTGGAAGGGTACTCTGAATCAGCCTTTCTTTTAAATCTAGGAAACCTAGAAAACAGGTTGGATAAGTCAACATTTACTCCAAACCTGTGAAACAGGGCCTTCTCTGGCTGGAACAAATGGCTTTACAAGAGAAAATGGGGGAGTAAAAATTAAAAATATTTAAAAGGGTAGAGTGAAAATCTTCAGCCAATTTTGCTCACAATTAAGAGCAACTGCAGAAAGAACATCTGCTATCCTACTAAAGATCTGTTTGTAACTGTTAGAATAACTAGGAACAATTTAAAACAAACTGTAGAGGGGGAAAAATATATAAATATATATATATATGTGTTAAATGTCATTTTATATAAATATCAGGAATACAACAGGGCAGGCAGGACTTTTGATAACCAAATTGCAATCTAATTCTGCTCTAAATTTTATGCCCACAATATTTAATATTTTACAAGTGAGACTTAGTAGCAATAAGTAATCTTATGCACAGTCTACTGTTATCAGTGACCCAAGCGGTTTACAAAACAGGAATGCTAGAGGATGCATTAATAATTTTTTCTTTTTGTCACTCAAAAAATACTTTCCTTAAAATATGTGTTTAAAAAAAAAGAAAAAAAAGCATTGATTTGGTTCTGGTAAGATTAGAAACTTTAATAGCTGTCCACTAGTAATCTGTAGTATAGCAGCACAGCCCTTTGCTTCCAAATTATGTATTTATTTACTACCCAATGTTCTTTCTATTTACATGCCTAAGCTCACAATAAAGATATTAACATATTTACATAACATGTTGTTAAAAAAGAAACAAGTATTTCACAAATACAGTTAGTGAATGAATCCATATGTAATCATTCAAACAAAAGCATTTCATTTAAGCTTTATTATTTCAAGCTTACTCAGATGATGGAGTTACTTAATTTGTCTTGCTATACTGTACTTGTATCTTTGGCAACAATTCCTTGTTAATTTGGATGTTGCTTAAAATTTATTGCAGTAGCTAAAAGTAGTACACACACACACACTAATGAATAATGTGCTACCGTAAAACTACATTTATGCTACAGGAAAATCATTGATATTTACACAATCAGGTGCATTTTAAAAAATTTATTCCTGTAAACACTATCTTAGGAAAGGCAGGCAGGTTTCTTAATGACCAGTATGTACTGTTTTTCAGAATAAAAATGATCACTTAAACTGATTTCATACTGAAATACATCTTCAAATTAAGATCTTCAAATTACATGTTTGCAAAATCACAAGCATCATGATCAACACTTTTTTAAAAGCTTTTATGAAGCAGCATTAAGACTTTTGTATACTTTTCTACAGAAGTGTTAAGCCTGCTCCTGAAATCCTTCAAATAAAACATTAGCAACAAGAGATAGGACACAGTTTCCAAACACCTCCTGAGCTACTATATTCCGTAAAGCATGCTGGGGAGGTATGAAACAGAATACTGTCAAGTCAAAAGCTCCTGGTAAAGTAGCTGTATGGCAGCAAAAATCTTAGTCAATTGTCAGGGAGAGAAGGAATGAGCCTATTTAGGGATAGGCCTCTGACAACATGAAAAATATGCAGTCCCTCTCTCATACTGTCACCTGCTGCTTTTCCCAGCTCACAGGCATAATCGCTGCTACGACCGCCTTTGAGGAGCAGATGGGCAAAGAATCATTTCATTGCTAATGCAACCATCCACTAAAGGGGGAACACAGCCCTATTCCTGATTTTCATCAGAGAAGTTTAGTACATTCTTAGACTGTTTTCTATAGTTGCCATCACAAATATTGCATTCAACTTTAAAATATTCAGATTTTTTAAATCAACTGAGTTAAAGTAGCATTTAAGCAGTTGCATACTTCAGCTTAACCACAAAATTGAAAGTTATCTCGAACAAATTTGCTAGCTATAGTGAAGGGAAAGCCACTAGGGGATGCCTCAAAGGAATTTATACTACTGTATCTCTTACAGAGGCAATAAGCAAGAGAATAGAGGGGAAATAGACATTCCCAAGATGAAAGTTTACCTGTCCATTCAGAGAATACTATGGAGATGTATTGGTCTTTTTTGTATATAGCTAAAGTTGGACCTAATGTGCATACAGTATATCGTGCCAAACCTAAGAGTTAAAGCAGCAAAACAATAGATTTTCAGCTCTAAGTGTGTTGGCAGTTTATTCCCAACGCCAACAGGAACGTCTGCTGGGAAAAAAACAAGAAGATATTAGCTTAATAACTTATGTGATGGGTTTCCAAACTTTACTGAGGCATGTTTAAATGCTTTGAAGTCATCATCCCTCCCATCTGTCAAACCCTAAAGCAACTAAAACAATTGCTTACACAGAAAGTGGAGTTATTTTTAGCTCTTTTGCTAAGGGATCCAGTTTCTTCTCTACTTTTAAGGCAGAGATAGAAGCTAGTGTTAGCAGTTGGTTTCTGTTCTCGATTCTACGAAGTTTCGGCTTGCAATAAATGAAAGGGCCAAGATGCCCAAGAAAAATACTGCAACAATTTTGCTCACCATCTGTTACTTAGAGACAGTTGAGCGAAGGAGAAAAAAAAAAAAAAAAAAAAACTCCGGTTTTGAAGGAAAGGGGCAGAAAAGCAAAAGGGGCTATGGTTACAGCATCTTCCCTCTGGCTAGGAGGTGGAAGACTGCCGCACTACAAATTGCACCGCCATTCCATTCAAGGCAAGGAAACTTGGAATCGAGCTCCGCGCAGGGCTGCTTCTTTGTGTCGCCTCGCAGGACGCTGGCGGGAGGCCCCTGAGCGCCGTGGCTCTGGTGTGTGTGAAGCGGGGGGAGGAGGAGGGGAAGCGGGAAGGCATCCAAGCGAGCTCGGCTCGGCCTTGCCCCCTTCCCGCTCAGGGAAAGCTGCTGCACGTGTTAGTCCCCCTAGGGAGGAGAGGCGCCCTAGGGAGGTGCTGCTACGTGATCTAGTTTCCCCCCCCCCCTTTTTTTTTTCCCTTTCTCCTCAGCGTTATATAACCCTACTGCTTTAAGTCTCTTCCCAAGAAAACGGGGCGGATACGGGTAGCCCGGCGCAGCGCTGCAGAGAGGACAGGGAACCCCCTGCTGTGCCTGGGACTTGTCCCGAGCCCCGCGCCCGCCCACCCGCAGCTCAGCGAAATGGCGGCCGCGGCGTCGCGCGGAGGAAGCGCGGCCGCTCCCGCACCACCCTCCCCCCGCCTCCGCCGCCATTTCGCGGCGAGAGAGGCGAGGAGCCCGCAGCGCCCGAGAAGCCCCCGGAGCGTCAGCAGCTGCCGCTGCCCGAGCACGGCAGCGCCGGGGACACCGCCACGACCGCCTCCCCCACCCCAGGGTGCTGTTGCAGCCCGACGCGCCTCATCCCGCCCGCGCGCTAGCGGGGAGCTCGAGCATGACCGCGGGTGCGGCGGGGAGGGCGCTTCACCTTCCCGTCCTCCGCGGGCGGGCTCGACGGGCGCCGCTCACTGCGCGCGGCGGGCAAATTACCTCCATTTTGTGAACGGGCTGCCTCCTCGCTATCAATATGGAGCCCAGAGGAAGGGCAGGGCCACGTGACGGGAGGGCGGGCTCCGCGCTCGCAGCGAGGGGGAGGACGGGGCGGTAATGGCGGCCGCGCGCGCGCCGCGGCTGTTCCCTCTTCCTCCCCCTCCCCCCCGCAGCGCCGCCGGGCCTGGGCCGCGCTCGGCGCAGACTCCCCCCTTCCACCCCCCGCCGCGCCCTGGAAAGGGGGAAAATGAGGAAGGCAAGGGGAGCAGGGAAGCTGGGAGAGGGGAGCAGAGGTGAGATAAGATAAGATATAACCGTGCCAGCGCGCAGCTAGGCTCCTTCCCGCCCTCGCCGCTCACACGCCCGCCGCCGGCCCAGCGCACTAACCGCCGCCCGCTGTGGGGGTGGCGGCGCACAGGCCGCTCCCCCTGCGCACGTCAGGCCGCCCGCCCCCGCCATCACGCGGCCCGCCCCGAACGGCGCCGCCTCCAGCTTGGAGGGAAGCGGTTCCCTGCGAGCGTTGAAATACTGAAGGGAAGGGGAGGCAAGTAAAGGCGTGCGTGGAACGCCTGGCGCCGTGCGGGGGAAGGGGCAAGCCCGCGTGGCGGGCCCGCCTGCAGAATGCGGTTATTTGCCTCCGTGCACTGGTTTAATCCCGGAGATCCTGCAAAAAGCTTGTTTTCTAAAGACTGCTGAGCACTGAGCCTTCCAAGTGAGCGAGGCAAAGGCATTGCCTTCCTGATATCAAGGCACGCAAAGTCTAGCAAACCTTAAGCAGGAGCATCATGTGTGTCTTGTTTTACTGGGGTTTGTGGTTAAACACTACCACATCTTCATGAAAAAAAAAAACAAACAACAACAACAAAAAAGCTTACATACAAGAAGCACATATAGGATAAAACTTGTTGAATAGTTAAGCACATACATAACTAACCTTTCCTTACTAGAACATGACACCAGGAAAAAAAAAAAAAAACTGTAAAAACCTACCTGAAAAAGTCATCTTTGCGCCCTAGTCAGGATTATCTCTAACCTCACTGTACCAGGAGCTGTTTCAGTAGGATGGCCTAACTTGTCCATTTCCTTTCTTCACTTCTGTCTGTGCCTTGCAAACAATCAAATAACAACAAAAACAACCTGAGAAGGTGGTCTCTGAGTGTTGGTTAGCATCTCCAGTTTACTCCAGTCTGTGCAAAAGTGCAAAAACCTGTTTGTTTCCTCTAGCTGAGGAGGATTTTCTTAATATCTATATGTAAATTTCAAGTATCTTCAGAAATGTTCTGACAGCCACTGCACTGAAGTTGGGAGCCCGAGGGTCTGTGTAGGTTATTACTATATTTCGTTCTTGGTGAGAATACGGGCTGACTTCCTAGAAAGTGCAACTCCCTGGAAATCTCAGCAGCCTCCAGAGAGTGTCTGCACTGAGGCTGAACCCAGCAATTTCTTATTTTCCTTTCTTCTCCATCAGTCAGCCACTTAGCTTTAACTTCTATTTCAAATGAAAATCTCCATGTATGTGTCTTTTATGTTGCCTGTACACATGAGTGTCACCAACAGGATGAGGGTACTGTGAGATAGACAACACTACTAAATACATGTCTCAAAACCCTCATCAGTTTCAAAGATTTTTGTTAGTTAATACCGCAGGTGCCTCATAGGATTTGAAGAATATGAGGCCTTCATTGCTTTGATTTTCATTCTGAATTCACAGTTAAGCATCTCGCATGGAGCCTGATTTGGTCTTGTGGTCTGTTTTGGTTGCGTAGCCGTAGGCAGATGAGGTTTGAATTCTATACCTCTGCCATCCTGTGCTTGAGGTAAACCATTGCTTACACATAAACAAGGCATGAATGCAACCAGTTTATAATGCTGTGCTCTCTGCACTGATTTAAAAGACAAGACAGTTAGGGAGAGGCATATTTTACCCAGATTTACAGTTGCTTATGAAAATTCTGCACAAGTCAAGTCCTAGATTAAAAAAAAAAATAGTTTAGATTTCAAGCAAGCAGTCTTCTATTTGTAAAGCGTTTTAAAGTCCATTGGTATCTGGTAGGCTATTGCTTTCCATTTTGGATCACACATTTCCTTAAAAGAAAAGACAGACTTGTGTCTATTTTGGCTGATGCAGTTTCATATCATGCAGCAAATGTAGTAGCACGTGACCAGTGCAGAAGTCTAGGATGTTATTATATTCCTAGCAGTGTTTGCAAACATAAACTCTTTTCTTTGTAATGGAAAGGTAATTTGTAACAGGTTCAATAAAGTAGGAAACGGTTTTAGCTTTTGCATATTTCTGTGGCCAAAATCTGTGTATATTACCCTTTTTAATTTTTTTTTTCCTTTCTCTTACGTAATATTAGTTTGTGGAATGATTCTTTGAGTATAAAAGTAATATTATTGGTGAAGTTATCCAACCTTTCCTTTTTTATTATTTATTTATCTTTTTTTTAGCTTTGGATTCTGGTCTCCAGAGCTGTTATGTTAATGAACCAATTCACTCAAACAAATGTGTTTTTTGTAACTCTTTTAGATTGCAGAAAGAAAAGGACTTATTACTGATTAAATGCTAGTACTGTGATGATCATTTTACAAGTGCATTTGGTGTAAATGTACTCAAATTTTATACTTTGAAAAGCACACCAAAAAATCTTGGTAAGGAGGTCTTGGTGTTGTATAATAAAGCACTAAAGTGAGCTGCAAGAAAAAAAGATCGTCTAGTACTCATTTTTTTTTTTTTTTTTTCCTGTATTGTATATATTGGTCTATCCAAATATGGGTAAGTGTTACTGCAGATGCTTGACTATTGTGGATCTGTAGATATTCTGCTGTCTTTATAGAAGCTGTTGTTTTCATCCCCATCTTTGATTTAAATGGCCAAGCTTCACTGAACAAAGACAGGATAATATATTAAAGTCTGATAACATTTTGGCAATTGTAATTGTCCTTGTATGCAATGCAGGCTGCAATATCTTTCACTGCAATATCTTTCATTTCATTAATATAAAAATACCTAGAACCAACAGTAGGGTTATTGATATCAGAATGAATAGTGTGATTATGTTACAGTATTTGCTTTATTTCAGAAATTTGAAATAATAGTTTTGTGTCTCTCCTCATATATATCTACATACACATGTAAATATACATGCTCAGAAACAACCAATCCTAAAGGCTTCTTCTAGTTTAGATAATGCCGATGCGAATCTCTAACGTCTCGGTGCTGTGGCCGTCTCTATAGAGCTCAGCTCCGATGCTTTTGAGATGGTATTTCCACTTTCTCCTTTTTTTCTACCGAAGTTATAGAATACATATAGACACATTGGCTGCTTGAATTTAAGGTCTTCCATATTAACTTTAATAGTTGATAAAGGTGAGTGTGAATTAATATGCCAGGCTGTCAACTAATGTCTCTGTAGCAAAAGCACATGTCTGTCACCCTAATTCTGGAGTATTTTCAAACAAACAGTTGGAGAAATAACACCAAACTCGTGCAGCGAAGTTCATTAGGCTCCATCTGTCTGACTTTAGATCAGTTTTCCATGACTTACATTCCTCTAGAGTGCCACCTCAGAGTTGTGACTCAGGAAATAAGAGAGATCAAACAGTTAGCAACTAGCTCAATTAAAAATACTTTTAAATTGCTATTCCCTTTGTATATTTTGTTTTCATGCAGGGATTGAATTCTTTTTACAGTTGTATCCTCATATAAAATGCTTATTCTTTAGTATAATTTATATGTGCACCAGATGTGTAATCTTATACTTACTCGATGGAAAATAATCCTGCATTTTGTATTACTGTAAAATGAATACTGCTTCCTAAACAATTCTTTCCAGTTGCTTTGCCTTTCTGTGAATGCTAATCAAATCTGAACATAGTTAGGCTCTATTTTATTCCATAACTTGCTTTCGCTGTGTTTTCTCTGATTTTTCTGCTGAAAATATTATTTGCTTGAGCCCTGCCAACGGAAATTAAAAGAAAATCATTGGGAATGATTTTCCAGGCCTTATTAGGACTACTCCAGCAATAATAAGAAAAGGCAGCCTGCTGAGATGCCATTGCAGCATAGCTTGCTCTGTAACTTTGTGCCCAAGAAACTTGCCTTTATGGCCTGGATCGCAGGCAAGAGGGGATTCTACTGTTACTAACAAAGTTGCAATCTAGACAAAGTGTAAAGACAGCATACTTTCTTTATGTTAGACTATTTTTGTTAGCAAACGTATGTATTTTATTTAGATCTAGTTCATAGGGGTGCATATTATTGTCAGGGGTAGAAACAATGTGATTTTTTGACCATCTTAGTCCTCTTGAGAAAGTAACCTGTTGAAAGCTTCAGGTAAAATTAAAATTATTATTTTGTGTTTAAGGTGCATGAGGAGTCAGCTGTGCTAAAGTCTATTTAATAAAAATCATTGCCATGTGGGAAAAGGTAAGAAATCTGGAATGATATTTGATCAGGGTTCATTTTGTCTACACAGGAAGAAGAAAGCTGAAGATGTGCAGGAAAGAAGATTGGAAATGCAGCAGGTAATATCTGCTCTTCAATTCTTTTAAAAACAGTATAAGATTATGCTTCATCTTAATATTCATTCCTTGATTCTAAGATTTGGAAAACACTTGCAAGCTGTAATTGTACTACTAGATAAAGAGTAAATATTATTGGTGCGGGTTAGGGGAGGAACTGCATGCGGATTTGCTGCTTGCCAAACTATCTGTGGAAGACAGTAGGGCAGAGGAAATAAATCTTGTTCTTTCCTTGACTGCAATGCAGATCTAGCTCTGGGAGGGGTTTGCAGATCTGCACAGCTCAGACACATGGTCAGTGTTCAGCCAATAGTTAGTCTTACATCTGGCACTGGATTTCTGTGACTCGAAATGCCTTTTCTGGCTGCTAAACATAAAATCCTCTCACATTTTATTTTTTTTTTCCGCACTGAATTTGCACACATTCTTTAGACTGTGACGAAAGTTGCATCAAGCATCAGTTTTAACTGTTTGTCTGGTATGCACGGTAGCTATCCTAAAACCTGCACTGCCAACAAAGGTAACAAACAGGGTTTATTAGAAAAACATAGCTACACAAATGACTCCTTCCCTGTATTTACTCCTCCAGCTATGCTTAATACTTATATGTATAGATTTTGCTTTTGGATGACATGCTATGTTTTATTTTGTTTACAAGTGGTAGCCCATTTTTAAGTAATACACTCCTCGAGGAAGTCTGGTATTTCAAAAGATGTTAAAT
Organism: Nothocercus julius; assembly: GCA_013398735.1. NCBI lineage: Eukaryota > Metazoa > Chordata > Aves > Tinamiformes > Tinamidae > Nothocercus > Nothocercus julius. The sequence goes on along the minus strand of VZSV01000050.1, from coordinate 387,008 downwards.
TGATTTTTACATAATAATTTTCTGGTCTGTTGTTACTAAGAAGCTTTCTTTTAACTGGAGGTTTTTATATTACTCTGTTGCATTGTATCCTGTTCTCTGTATACAGAAAGCATGAAACATATGTGAATGAGACTGTCTTTCATAAGCTGCCAAAATAAATTTAAATGCCAGGGCAGAAAATCACACGTGCTAATGTTTTTACTTGGAATTTAAATGCGTATCTATTAAAAAAAAAGTGCTGAAATCTTCGTAGTGATTTCCATATACAAGTTATATATCATTCTTTTTTTTCTTTAACATAGAATTTTTGTATTTGGTTAGGGGTAAGTATTTGCTAAATACAAAATATTGTCCCATAAAATATGAGTGGTTGTATTTTAAACAGTATCATGAGCACTGTACTTGTTTTTGCTAAGTACCTTGTCATTCTTTCTTACTACATTTAAAATTATTGTACTGACCAATACCAAGAGCCCAATGGAGACACTGGGCAAGTAGAATAAAACTATAGAGAAAGTCAAGAGCCTGCGTATTCCTTGCAGTGGATTATATCTCTTAATTAAGAAAAATATATTGAGACTGCTGAGAGAATAGAGCTTCAGGTGAGGCAGCTGCAGCTAATAGTTATTTTTACATTCAGAGACCTCACTTGTATGAATTCATGTATTCCATGGGAAAACAATTATGTTATTACTTTAAAAAATGCCTTGTAATTCTGGATTATTCACCACAGAAATGACTGCATACACTTGTTTACCAAATACTGTAGAACATGTGCAAAAAACACAGCTTAATATTAGAAATATTTACTGCAATAGATAACCTGATGATGTTTCCTGCCTTCAGGACACACACGGTGTGAGTTCTCTTGATTTGGCCAGGTAATTAATCATTTTCTGTGCGTTAATAAGAGGGTCGTAATATAAGCAGATTATGCAAGATAAAACTAACATAAGGTCAGTTATCTAATACATAAAAATGATTTAATATTTAAGACCGTAACTTTGAAACAAATGTACTCAGGTAAATGAAAACAATGTGAATTTAAAATGTTGCTATTGCTCTTTTTTTTTTTTTTTGTGAAATGACAGACATGTATGTTTTTGTGGAGTATCATTTGACCTTCCCTGAAATCTGATCATGCCTGTTCAAATGTAATATAAAGACTAGTAGTACATTTTTAATGTTTGCAACTATAGCCCTTTTATATATGAGTATCAAACTACATTAACCAGATGTCAGAAGACTTGGTTACAATATCTTATACTAGATTTGGGTAAAACATAGTTTCATATTGTGGTGCTTGAACCATTTAATAATGTCCCCACCATTAAAAAAAAAAATCTGGATAAAGGATTTAGAGTCATGGAATCCGAGCCTTACCTCATGTACATTCCTTGCACATTAATTTATTACTTGAGGATGAGGCCTACAATCCAAGTAGGCCTAGGAAGTTTGTAAATGTTACTCACTTTCATTTATTTTTTGGGTGCTATTTCAGAGTCTTGTTACTGAAAGAATGCAGGTAAATGGATCTGTTTTCTTCACTTCAGTGCAGTCAATTTGAAGATGTACCTTGATTCTGTGACTTAGGATTTTTAAGTATGGTCAAAAAAGGAGGGCTGTACCATCTGGAATATTAGCTGTAGTGACACCATGGAATTTACAATAAGATTTTATATATATATATAGTGTTATTTATCATTATATGGTTTTTAATTTAAATTCAAAGATTAAATTCAAAGATTAAATTCAAGAAATATGCTTGTAATATGCAATTATAGAAACACACGACTGGTTATTTATGTCTATATCTTCAAGTTACTGTTTAAGAAAAAGGTAACTGCTTTCTTTGTCCTTCTCAAAGGGACGTGCATGAACCCTCCCAGTCCACAGCTGCTTTTAGTCCCTGCTCATGGTGCAGTTGGCTCCAGGCCCCTGTGATTCGGAGCTACTTTTCCTTCTGTGTTGTGAAGTCCTGTGTGCAGGCGCAGCCTCCTGTCCCGCCTGTGCCTCTTTATATTTTAGCTTAGCACTCTCCCCAGAGTTAAAGAGGGCAGATTGATGCGGTAGTTACTACATCCCGGCGCAAAAGTAGGGCTGCTCTGTCAGGCCTGGAGCAGTGAGGCCGTGTTCTAGGCTGGCTGCTGGAAACCACAGATCCTGCCCATTATTGCAAGACTTGGGATGGGAACACAGGGAAGGGTATGAGCCACTCGTGGGGTATCACATTATTCATGACTGCAGCGCTGCAGAAGCAGCAGCCTAAAGCTCTTCTTTTTCCTGTTTTGTGCAGTTCAATGAGATGAGGCAGATTTGCCTGTTTGACCTTTGGTTTAAGTCTGTCAATATTGACTCTAAAATCTGCCTGCAATTCATCTTCGGAATCCAGATTTTTTTTAATTTTTAGGTATGACCCTGCCTCAGATCCGACTTATGCTAAAATAGGAGCTTCTGTGTTTTCAAGTGATTTACATGCAAGTTGGTCTCAGGATACTGAGCGAACCGGGCAGTGTGTGTGCTGGAATAGTCTGAGAGCTGTAGCTTCAGCTATGCTGCCAGAGAGCTGGCGAGCACTCGTTTCAGCCCACTACTAGGGCTGCGCTTTCGTGGTGTCCCACTAGGAGCAGAGCAGAAACTGTGCAGGTCTGTAATCCGTGAGCTCGTTGTGCCGGCTCGAGCAATTGGCACTCCTGGAAGCAAGTTATTGGACCAAAGCAGCTGCTGCTGCTGAATTACCTTTCCTTGAAGAGTAACGAGGAGAAGAGAATATTCTGGTATTAAGTGCAGTTTGTCTTGGAGTGAGCATATCCCTGCAACGTGCTGCTGGGTATTATTCTTAGCTTCAGAATTATCCCCCAAACACAGGGGGAACTAATCTGTGAGGTTCGTTCCTCGCAGCACGTTCCTCTGCTGCCTGCTTTACGTAGCCACCACGAGCGTGGCAGGAGCCCTGCTATTCCCCAGCGTGCGGATGGCGCCTGTGCAGAGGTCTCCTCAGGCCTTGCTGAGGCTGCGCTGCTCCCTGCTGCGCTTCCTGCCTCTCCGCAGGGGTTCCCGCTGGCGCCGAGCGCGGCGCTGCCTTCCCCGCCACCCGCTCCACGACTGCCAGCCCCTTATGGTTTCCAAATTAAGATTCAGTTCTATAAGGTCACAGTCCAGGGAGGACGATTTGGGAAGAGGATTAGAGTAGGGCTCTGTCTTTGCTGTGAACATCAGTTGTGCTCTGACCATTCTGGGAGGAAGTGGATCATAAATAGACATAGAATTTTGAGTATTTTGAAAAAAAAAAAAAAAAAAAAAGACATATTTGCTCACAGTTCCTTCCTGGAAAAAAAATTCTACCTGTTTCTAATAAAATTTGGCAAAATGCTATGCTTTCACAGTGCTAAATTTGAACACACATTTATTTATATATTTATTTTACTACTGGGAGATTAGCTGTGACTTTAGGTATGGTAATGGAGGATGTTTTCTTCCCTGCAATAATTTAACATGTTGAACTTATGAAAGGAACTGGCTGAAGTGTAGCCCACATTCCCCTGTGCTTTCTGTTTTGCAAACAACAGGCCATGAATGAATGACCTGAACCTCTGCAGCCGCTGGCTGATTTCTACATTGGGGCACATAGGTTATCAGTGGTTTGTGACATTTATCAAAAGCAGAAAGCAGTGTCATTTCACTTAAGAAGTGTGTTCCCTTTTTGTGACATGTATGCTAGTGTCACAGTTAAGCTGAATGTTAAAGCATTAACGCAGCTTGTTTTATTGCTTTGGCAATAAAAAACAGATAGACTTTGTTCAGAAAAGAAAGTCAAGGTGAGGGACAGAAAAGAAATGGCTCTTAGCTAATCAGAAAGAATAGGTTTTCCTTGTTTTGGAAGTTCTGCTTTTGTTAAGAATTACGTACAGCAGAGGAAAATGATATCAGAAAGAAGGGGCTTGGTGAATCTAGTGGAGGAAGGTTAGAGAAAGAAACAGGCCCTTGTTTTCTTTCCGTACAAATTCCTGGTGAAGTTCAGACCCTGGACTTTTCTCCGATTGCATTTACAGATAAAGTAATTGATAGTAGTTAACTGGAATTAGTATCATAGAGAGCACATCAGTTTAAAACCTCTGAGTCCATTTCTAGTTTGCTGATCTTTACGTAAGACTCCAGAACTTTCCTACCAAAGCTTACTTTGGTAGGATACTTCCTAACTCACAGAAACAGATTCAGATTGATTTTTTTCTAAGATCTGGAGGTGTTCGGTTTCTAGGCTTGCTTTCTGATCTCTCTATAGATACTGTCTGTTACTTTGTTTTCACTCGTGAATGAACTGCCCTCTTGTTCTGTTGGTAGCTTCCCTTTATTTGTATTTTTGATCATATCTCCTGCTTGTATTACTATCCTCTCTATCCTGCTTTGACTAAACTCTTTTTAAAAGTTTTATTAATAGGTTATTCATAATTTTCTTTTAGTATTTCCCCCTTGTATTTTTCTCCACTCTCTTCCTTTTATTTTAAAATAGCCAGCATAGTACAAAGGAAATGTAATTAAATGCTCAAATAAGAAAAATAATGCTTATAATAAATACATTTTCTTGTAATGGCAAGTCAGAGTTTTGCTCTGCGCTCTGCATCTGGGACTCCGCCATTGGGTGCAGATGTTCATTCCTGCACAGCCTTCTGCTGCAGCTGGTGCAGGAATCAATTTGCACAAAACTGGTCGGGTGACCAGGATACAGATTATTCCTGAGAGATGGATCTAATCTAAATTTTTCAGTTTCATAATCAAGATGATAGTGATTTAACATATCCGTTCTGTCGTGATGTAAAATATCTTGAGCTATAAGCTCTCACCTATTTGTTGAAGTAATCCATTCATTCAAAAAGGGAATAAAAATCCAAGTTTACTTCATGTGTTTCTTTCACCATTACCTTCCTAGTCCCTGTAAGATTGTTGTGACAGTGATCTGTTGGTGATAGACAGTCCCGCCAAACTTAAGTGCTAATTGGAAGACTTTTACTAATTGTAATAAAGAAAACAGTGTTAGTCTGTGTGTTTATGGCTGACATCACATTTGAAGGCATTTTCTCAGACTCAAATTTGAAAGTCAAATTTAAACTCTCATATGTTTTTGCAAATACCGCAAATATGGTAGAATTGTGCCATTTTACACCCTGTCTTTATTTCTTTGGGAAGAATCAGAATTGGGAATATCAAATCTGAGGCCTATTGGCAAAGTTTAAGGAAGAGGTTAAGGATTTTGATTCCATTACAAAATTATTATCTGAAAAAATATTAGTATCTTGGGTATGAGCCGTTTGGTTCGTAGTAAGGATCTTATCCAGTGAGCTTTGGGGTTGGTTGGATGTGGAGCTGTAATACAGGTCTCTTGCCAGACTTAATATATATCAGCATTGAAGATGGGGTTGCTGAAATCCTAAAAGGAGGACAAACCTATCTTGAAAGTATGAAGCTGAAAACAGTGCATTTGTCAAATAAGTCTAGGGTGGTGACACATACATTTGTTTTATTCCCAAGCCAGCTTTGTATACAAAATAAAGCAGTAAAATTGCTGGTATTATGACGCCTGGTCTAGCTTTGTGAGTCAATGATTTCTTTTTTTTCTTTTCCACCATTCTACATATAAATACTGAGAAGGTTGGCATAAAGAATGCAGCCTGGGGCATAGCCCATAAAACTTACAATGCAATTAAATGAGCAATTTCTACTGGAAATAAAATGGGTATGTTGAGTAGAATATGAATTAAACCGAGCAAGAACCAAGTCAGACAACCCTTCATAGTCCTCCAGGCCCTTCAAAGGAACCCCCAGGGTCAGCCGGACCAAAGGCAGCTAACAGGTCAAGGCCAATCAGTAAAGAAAGATAACTGCAGTTTGCAATGAAAAGCAGGTCATTCCAAATTTTGATTAATGTAGTCTCAATGCTGTGGTGTCCACTTGAGTGGGTTAGCAAAATAAAGACAGATAGCAGTGGATTAACTCTAGCACTTTGTTATCCTGCAGCCCTTACGAGCTTCTCTGCCGCATGCACTAAGACTAGGTTTTCTCCAGTTTATGATCCTTCATCTTACATTGCCATCTGTCCTGAAATCTGTGGAATCGACTCAGCTCCCAGGGGCTGCCCTGTTGACTATTTGCAGGCTGTCAAAATGACCTCAGAATAACTTTGGGACAGGGCAAAACAAGGGTGGTGGTCTTTTATATTATGGTGAGTTGATGTTTGCAGTGTGTTTATCCTATTGAGCATATGGCAAAGAGGTGTCAACTCCCATGACTTTGTCAAAACACTGAGGGCAGCTGATTTGTTGTGTGCTGGCAGTTTTTGTTAGACAAAACAAAGATCCAAAGACTTTGGCTGCACAATGAACTCCAAGTGCAACCTGCAGGTGGCACAAATCTGAGAATTCTAGATGCAAACTGGAGATGTCATCAGGACAACTGTCATCTCGTGAGAGGATGAATATGGTCCCAATCTGTGCTCCTTATGTGTTTTGTTTTGTTTTATTTTATTTTATTTTATTTTATTTTATTTTATTTTATTTTATTTTATTTTATTTTATTTTATTTTATTTTATTTTATTTTATTTTANGTTTTATTTTATTTTATTTTATTTTATTTTATTTTATTTTATTTTATTTTATTTTATTTTATTTTATTTTATTTTATTTTATTTTATTTTATTTTCAAATAGAAACGAAACCAGTGTACATTCTTCATTGTTTTCTGTTCTAAGATGGGAAAAAAAGTGTTTATATTCAGGCTGGCCAGTGCAGGACAGAATTATTTACAACACAAAGTACCTCTGTTGGTGAGGGGCGAAATTCCACAGCAAATATGAAGCCACTCAAGACATTTAAAATGCCGAAAGAATTTGATATAGTAGTAGGTTCTTTTCATTACTCTCCTGTCACATTTTTTTTTTCTCGGAAGGTAACAATTTGTGCTGTGAGTATCTGTTAGGATTTTGTTTGTTAACCGACCCACTAGTAAGGAATGGGTCACTGTAACGTGTAAGTGGCGGGATTGAGCCCAGCCAGAGCACAGGGAATGTGCAGATTAGGTTCACTCTTTCCACATTAGCACAGAGATGTCTCTATAAAATTACACGGGAGGTGACCTTTTTCTGCATAGCCTCCAGTATATGTTCTTCTGATTTTTTTTTTTTTTCTATGGAGAAAGGGAATATCTGTTCAACAGTAGTGGGTAGAAAGCTATTGGCTAGAGATTGTCATGTCTCAACTGCAGAATTTGTACCTTGCTTTTCAAGGTTTAAGTTATCTTCCCTCTTGTCCTGTGGAAGATTGCAAAAGTGAACATGTATAACTTTATATAAGCTATACTATCTAAGGGTACCAGGGCCAGAAAGGCAGAATTTTCTAGAAGTGACTGCTATTTTAGATACAGAAATCTTGTCTGTATGTGCCAGGTTTTGGAGGGACTTTGGTTGGGCTGCAGCAGGGGATCTGACCTCTGCGGGGAGAAAGCTTCCTTTATTTTTAGGAAGCATTTTCTTACACTACAGGAGTATTTCAGTGCCTATTCATACCACAGCTGACACACCAGCCACAAATATGATGTATTTGTGTATTAACAGATGCTGTGTATGGTGTTATGTGAGCATTGATGTTTTTATACCCTACTCTGTGAACGAATATTAAATCCATAGGCGGTTGGCAACAGTTGCCTGCGTTTTCTTTTGGCCCCTGTTACGGCTGGGCAGTAGGTGAGCAGCCTGCCAGCTCCCTGCTTTGAGCTCGGCGTGTGCCCGGACATGCGGGTGCGCGTGCTGGTCGGAGCAAAGTGGGGAGCCTGCGGCCATGTCCAGAGCTCCGCAGGGGGAGAACGGAATCCTAACCGGAGCCTTCCGAGCTCCCGGGCCCGGCCAGCACCCAGCGGGAAAGGGAGCTGGGGAGGGAGCCGGACTCCGGGACATTCATTAGCTGGGGCCATGAAGCCGTTTCCTCGGGAAGAAACACAAAGCGACCTCTGAGTTTAACTGGGACAGAAAAGCCCAGTCAGCAGGGCAGTTTATTGGGGTTCATCCCCCTCATAATCCAACATGTTGACCTCTGCAATCTCCCATTCTGTAGCAAAAATGCCAGACTCTCCCATCTGTGCTCAAAACTGTTTATTTTCATTTAATAAAAGCAAGCCTTGAGCCTATTAACTATTATCCATTTTCCTTTACAGGGTATATCTTAGCAGCCATCACTGAGAATATTGCTTTCAGACTTATTTCAGTTTATAGCTTCAAATATTTCTCATTTGCTTTGAATAATTGTTTTCTGTTGAAAATTATGTAGCTGGCTTGTTAATTAGGAAAATATAAATGGGACCTATCACTACATTTTTAAAGCTGTGGTGCCAGCTAGTGGTGAGAGATGATAGACAGTGTTTCAAGCTTGACATTTATGGAAGTGTACAGTGTATTTTTATTTGCATAATGATAATGTGACATTAAGTTTTATTGTCAGCTTTCACTACTTTGTGACTGAAAAAAGGGGGAAATCAGCAGCTACTATCAATTTCCAGTCAGATTTTAATTGGGAATTGTTTATTTGAAACCTTCCTACCGTTACCGATGGGAAGACTGCGTCATTCCTGAGAGCATTTGCCAGGGAAGGCTCTCAGTCTCGGCTTCCCTGTTTGCAGAGAGCAGCTCCTGCGTGCGAGGGAGCTGCAGGCGCTGCCGGGAGCGCCGCCTTCCCCAGAGTCGCACTTTGGTTGGAGGCTGCCAAGAGGTGCTTGGACTCTCCCTGCTCTTGCTCCCCTTGCCAGCACTGCGAGCAGTCCAATGCAGAGTAAAATTCTCCCTTATTTATACCCACTTGCAGCCGGTGCACCACTTTAGGGTAAAAATCCTGTTCTTTATTAGTATATAAGGAAAATTGAGACAATTCATTATTATTTTCTGCTTTCAAATCAACTCGGAAAAGGAGATCGAGCAAACTCTAAGAAGGTTTGTAGAGAAATGGAAAATATTTTTTATGTTTTTCGAACAACGAGTCATTGACAGACCATCTTTTCTAGTTTAATTAAGCAATAACTGATCTCAGTAAGGTTGTGGAAGGCTCTTGAATACTAATAAATAAAGCTGGAAGCTGAAGCATTTCTTTCATTAAATAGTGGGAGCTGTTTATAACTCTATTACTTACTGCTAAAATCAATTATTATTACTAATACTCTACAAGTAATTTATAACTGAAAGCACACTGAAGGTTGTAAAGCAGAACTTTTCTTTTCAAATGTCAGGCATAGCCATGAAGGTCAGCTATTGTGAAGAGGGACACCTCAGATGAACACCCTTGTAATAATATTTGTGAAGATAGATCTCATGTTAGTGACAGCTGCAAGCAGCGAGCAGAGCTTGGCTTGCAGTCTCATGCATGTGACTGCACTGGTGTAAAAATACACGGGTGTTTCTAATTGCAGGGAGTAAAGAAGACCGTGCATTTAATCCCAGGGAGTAAAGAAGATGGCAGATTTTGTAGATTTAATCAAGGGGTACAAACACATGGGCAATTTATTTAAAAATATGCTTGAAATATTAACACAGCAAATAACTTTCTGTTATTAAAACATTATTCTAATAGGTGTGAAAAAAAATCTGGAAGCAAGAGTTCATGTTTGTGTATTTGCATGCGTGTACCTGAACTACGCTGGTGTTATTTCCAGTGTGGGCTTCCTTTTGGTCCCCTTTCTGTAGACAGTGTATTTGTGACACATGCTTACTCTCTGCTTTTTACGTATAAGGCAAGGCTGTTTTAATTCAACATTAAAGGAAATAAATAAAAAATCCTCTATCTCTTAATGCATTAAAATGCAAGCATGAATCCTAACTACACATCTTTCATGTGCTTCCCTAATGTATTACTTAAATATAAGCCTTCTATTTGGGATATTCTATAAGTTGGCACTATCTCTTGAAATTTATATAACTGTTGAATCAATAAGGCTCAATACTTCAAACAATGTGCCGCGTGCTACCCTGTTGTGATAGCCACAGGAGGTGAGGTGCAAACGCGGACGCTGTGGTGAACTGGAGACCAACAAGTGGCATTTGGCTGGTTCAGTTTCTGGGTTTGGTGCTTTAAATTACGTAGATGGCCATAAATATTGTACCAGCTACATGTTGTATGCAACTGGCACAATATACTGTAATTCCGTTTTTTTATTAAGGGGTTTCTATTGTTT